>JAPMOQ010016052.1:0-14134 GCA_026543055.1 Argiope trifasciata | reverse complement strand
TACTACAATGAAGAATTCGAAAGGTAGTTATTAGGGTCGTAAGTTTCATTCCATTTTTAACACAGTAGCGAGAGAAACCACACAAAAACGTATTTTCCCCGCCTGTATGTTTAATTGTCGTTTTCTTTCTCTCTCTATTTTCTCTTATACTCGCTGACGTCTTCAGCACAACTCTGCGACTGTTAAACCCTAAACGTGGAGAAATAATTAATCAACGTAATGTCACCAAGTGAGCATTACTCTTTTATTCAGTAGAATAGGACATTTCAACGATCGAAAAAGTGCTTGAATTGTGTAGTGAGTTTAACGATAATAATGACGTTAGATGGCGCCATGTTCGTGCAAGCATTTTTTCGAAGAAAAAATATCGCAGTATTAGAAACTACAAAAAACAACAATAGATGGCACCCCATATCTTTGAAATTTTTTTTGTAAGACGTATATCAACTAATATTGTCTTTATATCAAACTAGCAGTAAAACACGAAGAAAAAATAAAATATTTGTAGAGGGCAACTATATAATCCCATTAAATTTTTTAATTGCTTTCAATTCAAGGAAAATTTCGAATGAAAATTTTCTGTAGAATCCTACTCAAATTTTGGAATTGCACATTTACATTTCATTTTACTAAGCAAATTTCACAATTAGGTGAAAATATAAGTTCGAAGACCTAAGATTAAAGGATTTTGTTTATTTCAAATGGTTAAAAGTTTATATGGGAAAGAAAAATTCAAAAGCATGTGAATTAAGAAAATAAACATTATTTTTCCAAATTATAATATACTATCCAATTCAAATAATAAACAATGCCTTTGTGATTTTCTTAAAATTTTCTTCTAATATCTCTTAAAAATATACCAACACTACTTCATTGACAATTTACAATGATCTTTAACTGATATAATATAGATTTTGTGGCTATTTATTAAATTTTTCTTCCAGTGAAAACTTAAACCTCAAAAACATTCAAAATCGTTTGCTATTTTGGATTAAAAATTTAAAAAACTCTGATAATAGATATTTTTAAAAGGCATTTTAGAGAGTATATGGTAAATATTATTTTTGTTTCAATTTTTTTACTTTATTTTTCAATCCATTATTATAAATATTAGGAAATCTTGTGATTATTTTTTCCTCTGGATTTACCACCAGATGGAGACTTACGCATAGGACCACATTTTATTAAATTATTCGATTACGTCATTATTTAGAAGAAAAAAAATATTTATGTTTGCTAAAATTCGTTTTTTAAAATTCTAAAAATGGAGTAATGTCATCCAGAATGTACATGTATTCAAAATTCCAAAACTTTAGCACAATAAGAAGCGAGGAAAAAATTGATTATAAAATTCCATCTTTTCGAACTTTAAATGAATTCAATTAAATAAAAGAATTTTTGAAGCCTTTTTATTTTCACTATTTTTTTTTCACTTTGTTTATTTCGACCAGTTTATAAGCAATTTATTTAAGTAAAAATTTATTTCCCTTTTCTTTTGTTATTCTCTTAGATAATGTGTTCTTTTTTCAATGATGATTCTTAAGATTTTTATATCAAAAATCACCCTGTAGTTGTTTAGTTATTCAAAAATAGATTTAGACTTATAAATAAATAAATATTCCTTGTCTTCATCAACCAGCTGTATCGTCTATCTAATCAATTACATAATTAAGAATGCAGTGAACATTATTATTGTACTTTATATAGTATTTTCGAATTATAACCATCCAAAAAACTATTTTTATTTGACTTAAAATCCCATGACGTATTATTATTTTTGAGCAAGACGAAGCATAAATTGAAAATGAAGAAAATAATTATGATAAATTTTAAAAATGCATTTAAAAAATATGAACTTTTAGATGATTATTTAATTTGAAAATTTAATTCAAAAATCGATTACATTAAAATTATTTTCATGAATTAAAAATTAAAATAAATCATCTTCAGAATATTCACAAACGCATTTGTCAGTGCTATACAACAGTGATTTGGTTATTGGCAAAAATTATTCGAGAAATAGTGACTTATTGATGGCAGAAACCGTAGACAAATAATGTTATCACTATCATCTAACAAATATGGATTGAAATTTCTAGAAACATTATCAAAATAATTTGAAATGCATTTCGATTTCAAGTAAGAAAAATATGAAAAAAAAACAATATATGAAATATTAAAAAAATACAATTATCCTTATTAATTAAATTATATCAGAAAGGCTAATAATAATCAGAGAGGCTGTTAAGACATAAGTTTGTGCCATTTAAAAATACTTATAAGAATACATTTATAACGAAACACATGTGAGTTCAGTTAAGAAAACTAATTAAATACTATTTATTTTTGTTTCATCGTCAGTTCTACAGCATCACCATTTACTTTATTTGTGGTTTCTAAACTGAATTATTGATGTTAACTTGACCAGTAAAAGTAGTGCAGTGGAATCAAATTGATCCAAAGTGTGCAAGACAGCTCTGGCCAACAACTCTGGAGATCGAGATGGATCCTTAGGAACTTCGCCAATATGACAGACTAATCAAATATATGGCTGGGAGAGAGTTCAATGTCTGTGTAGTGAGGACAACTTCTGTAGCTTCGATGTATATTGGGATATATTTTCATACCCTTGAGGTGTTTAGTCCTCAATCTGGTTATGGTTGTGGGGATAGCATGTTTACAGTTTAAAGCATGGATGGAGTGCTTCTGAGGAAAAGAATGAAGTAGTCTGCATCTAGCTATTGCATCAGCATCAGAGAGAGTCAGGCTGCTGGAGAACTGAGAATTATGTCGGGCCTCCTTGGCGAGCTCCTTCATTGCCAACAATGTCAACATGCACTGGTATCTATTGAAGAATGCAGGTCCTTTGGACCGGGGTTATTTAGTTTAAGAGCAGGGTGATATCTTGGGGGAGTCAAGAGTTGTCTCTTAAATTGGTTTGGGGGGCAGAGCAAAAATCTGAGAATAGTAACATTCCATTGCAATTTTAGATCGCTTTGGAGTACAAGAAGTTCAAAGCCTCCTTGATTGCCACCAGCTCACAAGTGTAATTTGAGGCAATTTTACCAAAAGATATTTTGTGTGATTCAGATTTGACATTAGCATAGGTGAAAAAGATGCCGGCACCTATGCTAATGATTAATCTGAGGAGCCATCTGTAAAAGCGAAAAGCGGATGTCTAAACTGAATTAATAGAAGTATTGGTTTATTTTAAAGTTTGAAACGGAGCAAAAGATTTGATATAAAATTTAACAAAAAAATCCTTCTTCTTATAAAAAATAATAAAGTAATCCTGGTAAAAGCAATTCAACCTTTTAAAAACGCCCATGTTTTCCAAGAAGTATACATAATAGTAATGCAATACTGGTAAAAGCATGTAAAAAATATAAGCAATTAAAAATTATGATGAAAATTGCCATTCACCATCATTCAATATTCATTGCCTACGCGATTTTGAGCTTAAGTATTAATTACAAAGGCACTTTTAAACTTCAAATCCTCTTAACCAAAACAAAATTACGTTCTCAAATGATAAAATAGAGATATCCCTAAAAGAAAAATTCAAATTAGATTTGAAATTAATTTCTCGTGTGCATGGTGTATAGGTAATGCATTGTAATCGTCGAAAAATTCCACACGAGATTTTGACGAATCTTTAAGTTTCAGACTTCATTGAATTCGAAAAATACAATTTTTCAAAGTGCCTGTTTGTCTATCTGTGACAAAGATAATTTAAAAACGCTCTGGGTTTAGTAAATGAAATTTATAATGCGTTTTAATACTGAATTTTGAGATTTTTATCACTTTTTGAATATAATCTGTACAAATGAAGTCCATATTTCGACCATTCGAATATAACTTAGTAGGAAGAAAGAGATGAATATAATTTAGTAGGAAAACTAAGAGGGGTTGATAGATAAAGTTTGATACCGAAATCTCTTTAAAAAATCTTTACTGTAGACACTTCTCAAATTTTGAGCCAAATTCAACAACGGATATGGGTTGTTCTTTATTTCCACAAACAAATAAAAGTGCGAACTCAAAAACACAATGACTTAAAAATACAAATTTCCTTATGAGATTTTGTAACTGCTGCACTGATTTGGTGTCAAAGATATTTGGTCTTTGGTTTGGTTTTTGTTTTATTCATTCAAGAAAAACGTGTCTAAAACACAATCATATTTGGATGCTATCATTGTATGCCAAGGCTGTATCGCAAAATAACTCACCAAGTACCACCCGATAGTTTCAATAAAAATGTTAAAAGTTAATTTTTCATATCTATTGTGCATCAATGCCATGTAAGGTATTTTCTTGCACGGATTTTTTATATTAGAGTATGCTAGAAAGCTTAGGAAACCACTAGCACTGATTACATAAAATGTTCGTCTTCTGAGGACTGAACTATGAAAAATCCTCCCTCTAATTCAGAAAACGGGTTTTTTTTTTCCTTCCTTTCTTTTTTTCGCTTTCTCGCGTTTGGAGTATTCAACATTTTCTCCTTCAACAACCAACGGAGGACAATAGTTTGAAAATGTCTTACCAATTAGACTAAGCATTGAAAAATACTTAAAAACAGAATTATTAATAAGATAGAGATTTGTGCTTTGAAATAGCATAACAAATAATTTTCATAAGGTAATTGTTTTAGAGTAATTGTAAATTTCAAAATTTGACTTAGTTTCTAATTAATTATAATCTGAATCAAGAGTTTAAAAAATATCAGTAGCGCCATTTTACATTCAATTAAAATTTAAATTAAATTAAGATAAAAATCTATAATACTCGTATATTACAAATGTAAATTGTATTAAAATACCTCTATAAATTAAAACAAGCGAATGAATATTTTCAAATATATTAAAATATATAAATATATTAGAAATGTATTTTGTATTGGTAAGCTATTTAGTATTCATATATGTGAATGTTTTTTTATTTTATTTTGACACTTCTTTACAAGCTGAAAAACAAAATTCTTTTAAAATTATTAAATTTTATTTTTGCAATTTTACTGACTTAAGCATGAATATCGCCTAACAAAAGAATTGACGTCTCATGATTTAAAGCTTTTTAGACCAACAAAAAATATTTATCCGAAAAAGGATGAAAGTATGTGTCGTGGCTGGTTCGTGAGTGCTTTGAAACAAATAGGTAAATAGAAAAACTTAACAAATTTATTTCAAATTCGTTCAAGTTACTCTGCTCAGTAACTCCTTCTCCAAGAGCTAACATTCGAATCACATCACTCTTTTAATTACACTAGCGCTAGTTTCCTAGCGTCATCTATGAACGTTTATTTCCTAACGCTTCAAAATCCAATCACTGCAAACTAGCGCCATCTATGAATTATTTCCTAACGCTTCAAAAATCCAATCACTACAATACGTTTAAAACAGACTTACAAAGTATTTAAAGCAACGAAAAAGTAAAAACTTCAACGGAAAAAAAGATGATGCGTAACAGGCATTGAGATACATTATTTTAATTGGAAGCTAGAGCCATCTATTAGCATTATTTTTAACTACGTCGCAGAATGTTATGTAGAATCTGGTGACATTCTTACATGTAAAAAAAAAATATTAAGTCAAATTATTGTCATTGATTTTTATTCTCAGAACCTTTATTCTTACCTGAAAATCATTGAAAAAACAGTATATTTTGAAAAAATATATTTCTTAATTTAACATATCAATTTTTGTAGGGAATATAAAGAAGCTCCAATTTTTATTTACCTGCAGATTATTATCCTAAAATCATTATTATCCTGCTGAAGAAATAATAAACAAAGAAAATGCAGAAAATTTATAAAAAATATTTATCTCTGAAACTATTTATTTGAGAAAGAACAACTATGTAAATCTTTCTTTACGCGAAAACAAGAATAAAAAAAATAATAGCATTCTGGTATTCCTTCATAGAACTGTTTTGAATACCTGTTTAAAACTCATCTTTTAATTTTTTTGTTTTTCAGCTCCACTGGCGTTTCCTATTCAGTAGTTGTCTATAAGCAACTTGAGAAAATGGTCAGTATTTATTCAAATTTTAACAAATCTTTATAATTTTTTTTACCTTTTTATAATAGTTTCAGAATTTTTTTATAGTTTTTTATTTATATAAAGATCACAATGCATGAAATTTCAAATAATTCACATTGAATAGACTAAATTTTTTTAATTCTTAATTTCTAACCTGGCACAAATTCATTTTTTTTCGCTTAGTTTTACTATTTTTAGTTAAATGATTACTTTCATAAAGCAATTTAGATTTGTAATTTTAATTAAAACATCTGTTATATCAATAAACTAAAAAATGTTTGCCATTAAAATTATTAACCCATTTGCATCATTAGCGTATATATACGCTCAATTTTTCTAGTCACTATCACTGGAGCATATATATACGCTGCATCATATATTATATGCTATACATATAATATGATATATACTATATCCATATTATATATTATATGTCTATATGCATCCCACATTTCAAATATTACCTCACTGAACAAAGTGACTAACAAATAATGCTCAAAGATGAGTTTTTTCTACTTTTATAAATTTTACACCTAAATATGAAATAAAAAATTTTCCGTGATATGGGCCTTTTTTTCATATTTTCATATGATGCAAATGGGTTAATAGTTCATGCACGCTGCATGAATCTAATACTATAATACAAGGAATGGTTGCCAAGTCGAAAATCGCCCCAGAATTAATAAACTCCGGTAAACTTGGGGGTCTGGGATTTTTGGCCACGAGGAATCGATTGGCGCCGGTTTTGAAGCGCTACGGTCGAGCAGTTCGTTGTTACAGATAGGATATTTTCAAACTTTATTAGTTCGTCATAATGGCTACTTAAATTTTCAAGCGGTAACGTGCTGCCATCTATAGCCAATATGGCGAACTAATAAAGTTTTATATTTATGCTGTTATAGGTTTATAATATGTTTCTTATGTATGTATATATGTTTGGTTTTTCTAAATAAATTTGTCAAAAATATTGAACTTCAACACACTTCAATCTTTACCTTTACTTTACCTTTGTATAGAATAGTTCCCTTTCCAAACTCTAACTTTGTTTAGAATAGTTTACAATGGTGCACTTTAACCGGTTATCTTTTCACCAATGGTTTCACAAATTTTCTTATGGCATGTATTGTTTTGATAAATCACAATTGAAAATTTAAATCTTCGAGTTAGCTTCGATTCCTGTTTTCTCCGAGCGGAGCTCGGTAACCCGCTGGTAGATACAAAACCATGGACGACGATCACAGATATACAAGGAAACACATAATGTATGTATTGAAATATAGAAAGTGCCGCTTACAACGAGCGAACAAATAATACTTTTTGCTGCTAACGGAGAGCGAGCGGGTGCCTGCCTACACTAGTTACAGACCGGATCTGGTTGTTTACAAAAAAATATCAAGAGCGCTCCCCTCACATTCCAAACATACTTCTGGGTTGGAACATACTGCGTCATCTATGTTCAGCATTCATTTATGCATATGAAAAAGCATAGTGAATAAAAAGATACAAATAAAATAATTAACTAAAATAATTAAATCGCATAAAAAGAAACATTTATTGATATCAAAAGTAAAAACAAAATGTTTGTAAATTTCATCACTCTTATATTATAACCTTTTAATCAATATTGTGATATATTATATTGCATCATTCAATATTCAATTATATGATGCTAAATCGTGAACGCTGTTTAATATTATGTAACATTTTACACTATTTGTGTGCTACTGGGCTTGGAAAATTTGTGTTCCTTTTGCAAACTTTTTTTTCTTTCCAAACTACTTGCAAATAGCTTACAATATTGTACACTATTTTATTTAAATTTTGAAACATGTCGGTTCTTTTTTAAGATTTCTGTTCGTTTTCTAAATTACTTGAAAATGATGGTTATATTGTTATCGAATATTAAGATATTGTTGCAAGAAGTAAGAAACCTTCAGATAATTATTTTGAGACAAGTATTGCTTAAAAGAGTATTTATTAAAGAAATATATTAAGATGGCATTTGCCTTTAATGCCAATGGTAAATATCTACACTAACCTATCAATTATTGCTGGAAGGTTAATCGAAGGTCAATTACTTTAATGCTCGAATTAATTAACATAGTAACAAATTTAATAAAGAAATAGAAAAGCAGCATACACAGTTCCTGACTTAAGTATAATACACACCGGCTTCGAGGCATACGCATAGAAAGAACGATGAAGATTATTATATCGATCGCTACAAATAATGTGCTTCATCATAATTTTCCATCAAAATTATCTCTACTTCATTTTGTTTCACTATAACTTATCGAATATACTTTATTTCTTTTCTGCGCATTTTTTTCTATGCACATTTTTTCTTTGCACATTTTGTCTCTGCCCATTTTTTCCCTATATGCTTTACAATTAAAATGCTACACAATAAAAATTTTATCGTGTTTTATTTAAACAAATTTTCATGATTGAAATTTTTTAACTTTTTTATTTACAAAAAAAAATGAATGATTTTTATTTTCTTATTGCAAGCTGTCGGATGAACTTTCCCGGAAGCTCCAATCGGATACATGCTATTCGGTTTGTTTTATTTTACTAAATAGGATTTTGCCATTTCTTCATTTTCTGTAATGTCAAAGATACTCGTTTTTTTTATCATTCGTATCTGCATCTCCCCTACTAATATTTTATAATTAAATAATATTTTATTGAAATTTTAGTAAATAATCAGTTTTTTCTCTCTTCCATATAATATTTTAAGTTGTATACGAAATTTGCAAATAAAAGTACAGTAAATGACTAAATTTTTGCAAACTGGATCAAAAACATTGCAAATAAATTCTTCTAATAACCATTCAAATAAATTCTTCTAATTCCTTCTATAAATTCATTGAGGGAGACTATAATATTAATTTAAATTATAAACGATTCATCTCCTTAAAGGATATGTTTTTTAATTAATCAATACGAAAAAAGGCTGATAGAAACAGATGTATGAAAGTAAACAAGATATGAAGCTTTTAATTATGGAATGGAAATTTGAAATCCTAATTATTCCAGTTAAAATTGTAACCGACATATTGCACCGAAAGATAAAAATCGACTTTCCATCTTTCGTATTTACAGACATTGAAGTAATTTAGGTTTAGGAACAATCAGTATAAAGTCTTGGTGACTCCAGTTTCGAACTCTAATTGAATCAGCAAGGAAAAAAATTTGTCTTGTATTATATTTTATTTGCAGACAATGAAAATATTTGGGCTTAGGAATTATCAGTATGAATCATAGTATCTCCAATACAACTCTATATAAAATCTTACCCAACAAGCGAACTCCCTTTGTTCTATTTTATATTGCATTTACCGATATTGAATTAATTTAAATTTAGAAAATATTAGGATGAAATTATGGTGACATCAGTCCTGACTCTAAATGAAATCTTACCCAATAAGCGAAATCACTTTGTTCTATTTTATATTGCATTTGCCGATATTGAAATAATTTAATTTTAGAGAATATCAGGATAAAATTATGGTGACATCAGTCCTGGCTCTAAATGAAATCTTACCCAATAAGCGAAATTCCTTTGTTTTATTTTATATTGCATTTACCGATATTGAATTAATTTAAATTTAGAAAATATCAGGATGAAATTATGGTGACATCAGTCCTGACTCTAAATGAAATCTTACCCAACAAGCGAAATTCTTTTATCCTATTTTATATTACATTTGCCGATATTGAAATAATTTAATTTTAGAGAATGTCAGAATGAAATTATGGTGACATCAGTCCTGGCTCGAAATGAAATCTTACCCAGCAACAGAAAAACCTTTATCCCATATTATTTAAGATTTAGGTAGCAGCTCTCTGGAACAAGATGACTCCAGTACCAACTACAAATGAAATCTTACACATCAAAGTAAAGCTCTTGTCCCATCTGCATGCAGCATGTGGATATTGAGACAATTCAAGATTAGAAGCCGTTATCATAGAGTTTGATTGAGGATTGTTTTGTAAATCATTTAAACTGAATTTTATGTAAGAAAGGAAATGAATCAAATTATACTCTTTTCTATTCCAAGAATAGTCAGCACAGTATTTTGCTAATGAGATGGTTGAAATAATAAAGAAATTAAAAATAAATGTCATATTTTGCAATCATTTTTAAGCTTTCTGGTATACGTTACTTTTTGCAAGTAATAAAATAGTTATTAATATAATTTTTTTCAAAAAAAGTGCATAAAATATTAGTTAAAGAACATTAATAAATTTTACCACTTCTGCATTCATGAAATAATCCAGGAATTTTAAAATGTGCAAATATTAAAAACTAATTAACTTCACAGTTCCATTATTGAATCTGAACAAATATATTTCCAAATGCCAGAAACTTGGTATATTCCATATTATACCATATCCCATTCTGTAACTATTTTTGAGTGTGTTTATAGTCATTTCTTCGTAACATATTATGTCTGTATTTGTTCAAGGTGAGTGACGTCATGAGCAACAAGATTCGGGATTCTTGCAGCACTATCGAGGCCGAACAAGATGAGGATTTGGAATCTGAATACATGGTGACAGCTACGGCCATGTTTGAGTTGTACATGGCTTTGCAAGAATTCATCAAATTCAGGGATAATATCCCATCGGAGTAAGTGACTTATGGCTTTGAAAAAGTTTTTCAATTATTTACTTCTTTGTTCGAAGACATCTTCAATATTTTACCTTTTCTGACTTCAAACTGTTGTTTTGCTTACGAGAAATTAAACCCGGGCCGTAACTATAGAAAGGGTTGTTTTTATTTACTATCTCTCCGGGATCGTTTTATTTGTGTACAGTTTTATATTGAATCGTATTTCATATAGCAGAGAATGAACGAAACCTAACTCTTTAATTTCACTATAGAAAGGGTTATTTTTATTTACTATTTCTCCAGGATCGCTTTATTTGTGAACAATTGTATATTGAATCCTATTTCATATATAATAATAGCTGAGAATGATAATTCTACAAAACCTAACTCTTTAATTTCACTATAGAAAGGATTGTTTTTATTTACTATTTCTCTGGGATCGATTTATTTGCTTATATTTTTATAATGAATGCTATTTCATATATAATAATAGCTGAAAATGATAATTCTACAGAACAACTTTTTAATAGAAATGTAGTCTATATCTTTAATTAATATGAACCCTTTACTTATCAGCTGAAGTAGAAACATTTAATTCTATAAATATGGAAATACCACAAATGTCAATTGTATGAAGTTACTTAACCCCCCCAAGTCGTCTAAATATCACTGCCCAATTTCTCCTTTTTCGTTGAATGTTATTGGCTGAATATCCGTCGTGCTTGCTTTGTTCATTAGAGACGCTCTTTCACATGGATTGGGGGGAGGGTATTTTCCCTAAGTATACTCAAAGAATGTTGGAGCATATATTTGCTTAATACTTTCCAACTAAAAAGGAGACTTTTTAAGAACGCTATTTTGTCATTATAGTTTTTGACGGGGGGGAGGTCATTTTTTTTATCTTTTTAAAGAGCGAATGTAAGTATTTGTGGTATTCGAGTTAAAATGATAGTAGGGTTGATTGAAATTCAGAACAAATCTCAAATAAAGAGCTGATATTTGGAAGTTTTATTCTCTTTATTGCACCAAAAGTATCTAAATTTTCAAAAACAATTATAAAACATTAAATCTCAAAAACTTATTGTTAAATATTTCAATTAATCGAATCAATTTTTTTCAATAAAAATATAGTGCCTGATAGCAATTCTTTTTTTCCAAACTTTCGAAATATAAGGAAAGCTGTGTAAAAAGCATCATTTTATTTGTCGACCATAGTTATTAATATTAATTTTTAATTTTCTTAGCTTTTTCTCAGAATTTTGTGATTTCAAAACAACATCTATGAAACATGATAATATTAATAAAAATTGTTTATAAATCTTATTAAGTATTATCCTTCTTAAGCTGCTAAGTTCCATATTAACACACTAATATATCACACCACCAATGTAATATTGGATAATGCGTTAAAAATTATTTTGCATGATCCTTGAACAATTCGTAAAACCTTTAAAAAGGTTAATATTCTGAAAAAACTATCCACAGAGATTTATTTTTTAATGATATTTATATTTATATGCTGTTTTTATCCTGAATAAATAATATTGGTAAATGTTAAGTATAAACTGGTACGAAAAATAGAAGGAAAAATAATATACAAAACAAGTAATTTTACTTTTAATACGAGAACTCTTGATAAGTAATTAAAAATATAATAGTATAATGGCGTTTCAAAAACATGTTCCATTAATTTTTTTATTTTAAAGTATACAGGTCGAGCTTTATTTACCGATATCTATGTCATTTAATTATTAAACTGGAAAAAAGCGGCAAAATCTTTTAAATTTAAAGAATTTCAAACAGTGCAACAAGTACTATCTGTATGCATTATTTTTGGCAGTACTGCCTCAGATTTAATTTCATTCATAAAATATGTAGGGTGAATGTATATACAGGGTGATCAGAGAATAAGCCTTGATTTCAAAATTAAATATCTCTACAACAAATATCGATAGAATTATGCGGTAAACTGTACGTTTATCAGTAAAACTGTAAAAATGCTGTACAAAAGTTTAGAAAATTTAGTTACGAAAATAGTTAACTGATGGCATCCTAATCACAATGCCCATAGACGCTTTCAGTGTGACGTCAAAAAAGAAAAATGACTCCCGATCTGACTCCTTGTGACTTCTTTCTGTATGGAGCATTGAAAGACACTGTCTATAGAAACAATTCCGCCCCTCTAGATGAGCTTGAATCGTTGATTGGTGTTGCATGTGATTCCATTTCCGCTGAGACATTGCAAGACGTGATGTCAAATTTCATTGGGCGATTACGCCTCATTGTTTCGAACAATGATCATTTTGAAGAAAGAAATTGTATTTTGATTGCAAAGACGGCATCACTTTTAAGACTCCTGTCAGAGAAAGGGTTTTCAGCGGAGAGCGCCATCTGTTAACGATTTCTGTAACTAAATTTTCTAAATTTTGTACACTATTTTTACAGTTTTGCTAATAAACGCACAGTTTACCACATAATTCTACCGATCTTTTTTGTAGAAATATTTAATTTTGAAATAAGTTCTTATTCTCTGATCACCCTGTATCATTGTAATGATATATACAGTGTAATTTCAAAAATTACTTTCTTAAAAGAAATTATTAGTATTCATATATATAATTCCACCTTATTCTGACCCAAGAAAAATTAAAAACAAAGAATGAAACCGACATTTATAATTTTTTATTTTTGCTTCTAGTTTTAAATGATAAATACTTTTTCAAAATGATTTATTTCCATTTCTTTTGCATATAAAATATATAAAATATTTTTCTTTATTTTTATTTCTGATCAATGAATAAATACTTCATGCAAGAATTGTTTCTTGACAGCACTGGCCATCACAAAAATTTATTTAACATCAATTTAAAATTATTTAATTTAAAGAATTATGCAATGCAATTGCAAAAATCTCTTACACATTTTTTTTTAAATCTGATAAATGTCTGATTTTAAAACATGCTCAACATTTTTTAACAGTGAGAGCAAAAACTTGATTCTTCTCAATTACTACCTTAGGTTCAAGGTGGTGGTTCAAAAAATTATGCAATGCAATTTCAAAAATGTCTTATACATCATTTTTTAAAAATCTGATAAATGTCTGATTTTAAAACTTGCTCAACATTTTTTAACAGCGAGAGAAAAAACTTGACTCTTGTCAATTACCACCTTTGGTTCAAGGATGCTGTGGCTCACTGGTTCGTAGTCGCCAAGACGAAATCCCAGATAAGGATAAAAAAGGCTGTGGAATTGGATAAGGTAAAGAAAGTTTATCATTTTTTTCAGTACTATATGTATTTATAGATATATAAAAAATATTCATGCTGACATTTATTTGTTACTAATCGCCTCAGGCTACCAGTTAGTCAGGAATAATGGTTATATTTATTTTCAGTTCAATCGTTTCGATATAATTTCATATCACTGATTCCACCAAATTGTTTGATATATAAATCATGTTATTTTAATTGTTTAAATT
>JAPMOQ010016022.1:0-24803 GCA_026543055.1 Argiope trifasciata | reverse complement strand
AATTTCAACACTATACACATTCATTTCCCTCTCCTCCACAATTTCAATACTATACACATTGATTTCCCTCTCCTCCACAATTTCAACACTATACACATTCATTACCTTCACCTCCGTGATTCCAGCACTACACGCATTGATTACCCATTCCAACACTGCACGCACTCATTCCCCATTCCCCTGCTATTCCAACTCTGCACGCACTCATTACCCATTCCTCCATTATTCCAGCACTACACACTCGTTATTCTCTAATTTACGTTACCAATTCCAAACCACGTTTATTACCCTCTCTACAATGATTTTCTAGATTACAGTACCGCATCCATTACACACTCAGCCTTTACCACCACAATTCCAACACCACGCCCATTCTTCATGCCTCTACGACCTCCACGATTTCAACATATATATATTAGGGATTCTGCCACTAGCCCAATAATTCCACCACTATGCTTACATTACCTACTTTACAACAGGCTATAGTTCTAACAGAAAGCAAATCCATCGAAATTTCCAGTCTAATACAATTTTCTCTCATTACCCACTATCAGTATCAGCGGTATTCATTATAAAATTCCCTGCCACAATTTTTAATGAATTTTATACTTCTTTTATCCACCCATCGTAGAAAAACGGAGGCCAGAGAATATCTTCCATTATATGTTGAAGATCACAAGTTTGTTTTGTTTTCATTAAAAAAATAGTTGGCCTCAACGCTATAAAGACATTCTATTGTCTATACGACACAAATAAAAAAAAGATTTTCAATTAAGCATCTGCATGTGCCAGAAGACCCAAAACATTCACTTTTATGTAGTATACCTAGTTCTATTCTCTATAATGCAGCATTTAAAATTTATCAGAATTAATGTAAAGCGTTTGTAATAATTTCAATCGCTTAAGCGATAAAACGTCAATTTATTACAAATTTACGGGCTTTTAATATAAAATGGCTATGAAATATTTCTTTACGTGCCTTTCCAACCCCACTCTCCCTTCATCTGCTTGGTAGTATATGCCCAGAAAAAAATGACTAAAAACTCAAAACGCTGACAGGGAATTATTCTTTTAATATGTTTTCAATAATATCCTTACTGATATGAATATATTCTTAATGGGGATTAGAATTTATCTTGCTTTCCTTTGAAGCAGTTAAACATTAAGTTTAAGGAAAGTTGTATATATATTGATGACTATTTCAATTTCAAAAACTTTAAATTCAAAAATAACAAGCCACCAAAGCCAAATAAAAGGGGAAGGGATTGATACTTGTATTGATCTTGTATTTCCCAATTCATACATTTCCTTAATTCTTGCATTCATGAGCAAATATTTTGATATTCAAGAATCCAATAAATTTCAGTGGTAATATTTCGATTATGAAGTACAATGACATTTCAAAGATCAGGATTTGTACAATAGATAAATTTCTATGATAAAAAGATATCCAATTGTAAAACTTATTTCCCTGTTCTATTTTAAAATGTGATTAATGTAATTGATAGGCCTTTTGTCCAAGGAGATATTAAGTCTTACTTTTGAAACATTTTCTTCCAAAATTATTAAAATATATTACTCGCTAGAAATTGCTCAGGCTCATTTCTACCAACGAAACCTATAATCACCACGAAAAAAGAATTAAGCAATTGTGTATCATGGTGGAAAGCTGAATGAATCTACTCACTTTGAAAAATAGAGTCTAAATCCGAAAACAGGACAGGGTACAAGATATGAAATTATCTCAAAGAATAAGCTTTAGAATTTTAATATAGTATGAAGTTCAAAACTCGGTCAGTTTTTAAAAAAAATCTTTTCTTCAAAATTCAACATTTAGCTGAATACAAGGACTGTTTACAGCACTAAATGTATTCTAAAAGAATTATGAATCGGACGATTTGGTAAAAAACTTATAGAATTATAATTACACACAAAAAGAGATGTTAAATTCTAGGCTTACTTCGGATTTCTTTCAATTTTGACGATAAAACTTGAAATTAAACTGTAGTTAGTCATATCGGATGTAGTCAAGTTTCATATCAAATTTTCTACACAATTTAATGTAATTCAGAATCGGATAACTCATTGCTGATTTTGAAATCCAAGAAGAAAAATTTCATCAGAAACTATTTAAGGATTAATGAATGGCGAACAGTAATGATCTATTATATTTTTGAATAATTTTTTGTGCGCAAAAGATATTCACTGACGCTGAAAGATGAAAAATTCTGATTGAGAGGTAATTTAAAGGCCTCGACGTACAGAAATCTATAGTTCCCGTTTCTATTTTGAAGAAAGGCGAATATAGTATTGTCAATATAGAATTAAATGTTAAAGAAAATTGCAAGTAAAATTTAAACTCTGACTTGCATTTTGTCCTTAGTTTGCGATTTAATTTCAAATGTTCAAGCTTATGGAATTTTGCCAATGCTTTTTTTCACACAACATATTTTATCCGAATTTTTCTTAAAATGGTTTGAACAATCTCATACTTGAATCATTCCTATCCTACAGCTTAGCCTATTCTTTTGAATTTTAATTCCTTTTTAAAAAGCAAAACTAAGTCCGATTCTCTCAAATTTCCTAAACTCTAATTAGGATCTTTTCAAGATACGATAAACATCATCCCTATAAAGAAAACATTTAACTTATCCGCATATACCCTTGATAAAAATGGGACAAATAAGAATCCTGCAAATTAATTAAAACTGTAATTACTTTATTAGATGTTTGCATTATGAAAAAATTTAAACTATGTCATATTTGTGCCCTATTCCTATCCTTCAACTTAGCCTGAACTTTTATCATTTTATTCCCTTTTTAAAAAAAACCGAAAATCCCGTCTCTAAAATTTTCTGAATTTCAACAATCTCTACATGAAGATCCAATATACTGCACCCTACAGGAGATTGCATTTAAACAATTTCCATAAATCCATGATAAATATGGGATAAATAACTTTAGTATTAAACAATCTGATATTTATAATTTTTTCACTTTTCTATTTAATAACCTTTAGCCATGTGGATTTATTTAGCATCCTAATTAGATTATATCGATTTGACGACTTTTATAAGAACTGGAAACGAAATTATTAATAAATTGAAATTAAATTTATTTCGAAAGTTATCGCAGAGATTCAGCTACATCATTTATTTCATATCAAATTTTTGACGGTACAGAAATAATTCTTGAACGATTGCCTACCTTTATTTCATTTTCCTATTTTGTAGCTTTCCGACTTACAATTATTCAGATTTTAACTATTCGAAACATTTTAGGAAGCATTTAAATCATATCCCAAGGTAGTCTGAATGAATAGGAAAGATTTATCGCCTAAATGCCTTGCAGCCAGTTCTGAACTGCACATATTCTAAAATCATCAGATCTTACTTTGCTCAATGAAGTTCAATGGAGATGTTATGCTGATGTAATCACCCTGCTCGCTATTTTGTTTCACTGTCTTCATTGTTTCATTGCCTGCTTTTATCCATAAATTCTTTATCGAGGAAACTGGATCTGTAAACAAAATAATGTATTAATCATTTGGAAGATAGTTGTGGGAATTTGCATGCGAATTAAGTCAGTCAGAAATTTAGATTTCGTCACACCCTGCAAATATAGAGATATATGTAAAATGTGTAGCTGTTCCAACTAATCAAGAGCATTGAATTATGATTATTAAATATAGATATATCGAAATTTTAAAACGAGAAGTAAAGTATCAGTATTTAAGTCGCTTATTACTACGAGAATTTGATTTCATTTTCAATTGCTCATTAGTGGCTTGTCATTTAATTATCATTGCTCTTCATTTTTAACTCAAGATTAAGTGCTCTCCCGCTAAAAAGGCAGTAAAAGCGTCGCCACAAATTGCTTCAAATAAAAAAATTTAAAAATCTGGCTTCCAGACAAGTTTTTATCAAATCTACATTTTCTTAGAAATTTTGTCAATGAAGTGAATTTCTTGTAAAGCAATTCAGTCATTTATTTACTTTTTACGAAAATTAGGTACACGAAATTTAGGATAGTGCATCGATTCTTCACATTAAAAAATTCTGTTTATTTAAAAATTATGAACTAGGAAAGTAGTTTGACAAATGGAGAAAACTAATTAATACAAACAATTTTTTTTAAGTTTAAAGTCTCAAAACATTTTAGTATACAAAAGTTCAATTCGCAATAAAAAGAAAAATTAAAAATAGAGGATTATAATACTAAAATTTAATTTCAATAATTTAAACAATGTTATGAGCAATTGTAAACTGGACATGGTGTTTGAATTCCTCAAAACTTGAATTTTTATGATGCATTTACAGCTTTATTAAAATTAGTTTTTCTAACTTAAAATACAATGTATATAAAAGTATTATTGACGGAAGATCAGTAGATTTCAGATATAAATTTTGTTTTAATATTTAATTCGAATTGACTACAAAAATCAAGATTACAAATTGAATCCAAAACATTGCAGTAAAATATTTTAAAAACTTGATTATTTTTTTAACTTTAATATTTACCTTTAATTATCTTGAAAATACGTACATATAAAAAATTATTACCGTCTAAGTGTGCAATTATATCGATCGAATAATTAAAATAATGAAGATTGTTGTTGTAGAAAGTGTAGTATTGAAATATTAGAAAATTACATGTAAAAAAAATTAATGAAATTGTTATTTTTTGAAAAAAATACTCATTTAAACTGATAGATCTTATCATAAAAATGTTATATCTTCAATAATTACTGATTTCACCAAATGTTGGCAAACATAAAATTTAATGGAACTGAAATTATATCGAACTTTTTCAAGTTTAAAAATTTCTTAAATATTTAATTAGATACAAAACCACAATTTCGTCCTTTTTCCTAGGTGAAAAATATTCCAAAATAACTTTCTATAACATTTATAAATTTTAAAATTCAAAAAGGTTCCTTTTAGTGATAACAGTTTCATATCCACACATTATTTTTTTTAACTAAACGCATTAAAATCAACGTTAACTTTGAACTACGTTGTTTATAAATTCTTGTTTTATTTTAAATCTTTCTTTTTCGATTTCTATTTTAATTCCCTTCTGTAAAGTGATTCAGTACTGTTCATTTGCATTTTCTGAACAATCCCTGAAAGCAGACCCAAATCAAACGGAGACAAGAAAAATAAAGTTCTTACCAAGTAAACCTGAAACAAATGTATGTTGGCAGTGACCGATTCAGCTAAGGGCAATTAATCCCTATTTTTCCACCTGGGTGACGGCGAATGTTGACAAACACGAAACCTTAATTCAGAACTTTAAATGACCAGGCCTTCAGAATTAAAAAGCAAAACAGTTGGACGGCTCAATTCCACTGATACTTTGCATTAAATTAAATTTGATATTTTTTTTTTTTCTGTTCATTTAGTTATTCTTCAAAAAGTTAGTTGTGACTAGTTCAGAATAAAAATTATATCAGAAATGCAATTTTAGTGCAAAATGTTATTTGAATTTCTTAGCCTTCAAAATTTATGAAAATTTTAAAGGGCCCTTAAATTTACTTTTAAACGACTACAGATTGAAAGTTTCCTACGTACCAATAGCTGTGATTTTAATAACTTTTAAGAAGAATATAAAATTATAAAATACTACGTTTTTCAAAAAACTATATTGAGTTTGATATGATGAAATACTATATCGGTGATGGCATTTTTTATTAGAAGAATGCTTAGACAAAATTGTAGTATGGTCTCCAAAGATCAATGTCTTAAATATATTATTAGATTTAACATCATTAAAGTCGTATAGTTATCAATTTTCTTACCAAACAGTTTCTGTACTTATTAATACAACTTCATTATGTTTTGAAATCTAGCTTTTTTTTTAGCTCTCAATAGTTAACCTATTTAAAAATGAATAATGATATCACGCAACACAAAAGAATACTTATGTGAATTCATCATTAAAAATGAGCATTATAGAAATTGGTAAACGCAAAATTACTTACCCTTTAAATATTATAAGCAGGGAACGACGCATTCACTACAGCATTCTTTGAACCAATACTGTTTTTAAAACAGTATATGTGGCATCTTGAAACTTTGACGTCTATAAACTTCGTATATACCTCGATTATAACTGTTCTGACATTCTAAGGACACGAAGTAGAGAGATGAAGTCTTAGCCCACAAATTCCTTATTTCGTGGCAAATGATTAGGAAACCACATAAGACTAATAGCATTGCAAGCACATTTTTGGGTATGCCAATATCGAACCCGGGAATTAAACCTTCATTTGGCAAGTTAAAATTTGAGCTGCAGTAGGGTTATTTTTCTATTTCATTCACAATGCTATGTCCTCAGTTAAAGAGTTTAATTCCTTCTGGGCTTACAAAGATGCGACTAAATGTGTTCCTATGTAATCCTTATTATCAGGCAAATATAAGCTGAATTTTCTCTTGGAGCATCCATCAATTTGTCGTCTATAATAATGTACAGTTATTCAACATTTTAAGCATATATTCGTTTGATACGCACTGCGTTTTTTGCCCTCTTTAAACAGAGCTCCGTCAATAAAACGACTATTCAACCTTTCTGAATGTCTTGCATCTCCCGAAGCAAGTCATTTATGTCAGTTTCTTTCAGTTCTCCTAATTTTAAAGATATTTTCATACAATTGTCCAATTGCAGATAATTCAAATGCTTAGGGAAAACCCAATGGAGAAATATTCAATACTGAAAATTACATTTCACAGAATAGCTTTCAACATGTTTGAAACGTATGACAATTTCACACAGACTAAGAGTTCACGGGAATGTCAAGCTCTGACATCATCTCAAAGGGACAGCGACACCTACCGCTTCGATATCTCTTCCTTCCTAGCGGCATAAACTATTTATATGAATTCTTAGAATTACCTTCATAAAATATCAAGTACCCCATATAAAGAAAAGTACAGAATAAATCATAAATAATTCCCTTGAAAAGGCCAGCAACGATGAAGAAAATCATATTAAGTTTTCGAACCATTAGTGATTTTCTGGATATTTCAAACTGTATTGCTTCGTCAGTGAGTAGTCTTCAAAAAGAAAAATAATTAAAGGTTTTGACAATGAAAACAGTGAGATTGTCCATGGTTCCCCTTTTTGTTATGAATTAGTAATTTGGAAATCTTGAAGGATTAGAAAAATTTTATCGCATACTCAGTACCAGAGAATGTGTGTTTTAGACACATTTTTACAAACCGATTGAAACTAAAATTTAACACAGGACTACAAATGAGGTCAAAATTATTGATGTCACTAAATATACGTTTTCTGATATCATTACAATACTAACAACAATTCGAAGACGGAAATGTGAAACTATGGTTAGAGAAAATTAATTATTTCAGTACGATATACCAAAGATTTATTCTCAACATAAAATTAAAACAAAATTTGTGATCCGAAAGAACACAAATATTTAAAAATTGTCGAAGCAAAGTGAAAAGTTTCTTTTAAACTTTTGTAGAATTAAAATGCCAGAGGAACAAAAATTAAATTTAAAAAGTCGCATCGCTAAGTTCATTTCGAACCAATTCCTCTCACCACATGTAATATCGTCAGGGCGTTAACCACTATGCAGATGTTCGTATATCTGTAAAGCATTGACGCATTCTACTATTATTGCATTTCTAACTATAATTCAAAGATCGTGTAATTTCGCCACGTAAACCAATTGCAAGCCAAAGAGTGTATTTAAATACAATAAAACAAAGATTTATTCCCGATTTAAAATAAAACTAAAATCAAAATTTTAGGCTTGAAAAAACTAATTGCAATTCAAAAATAATTGACAGATATATTTCCGGTGAATAGTGACATCCATAAGGGCAAGACTAAAAAGTAAGTTCTTCCCTAGTAGATTAGTCACTCATGTGGGTAGCTAACGACTGATCGATTCCCCAGGGACCAGATTACACCACTGAAATTAAGAAAAATAAATGATTTCATTATATCAGTAAAATTTAGTCAAATTAATATTCTAAAGATAAATAACATTGCATATATAAATAGCAGATGCTATAAGTCATGAACATAATTAAATATATGTACATTTTCAGAGTTTAATATTGGGTTATTTTTATTAAAGCAAGAACAATTAATCATTAATATGTTAAAATAATTAAATAAAATCAACCAATTTGTTTTTTAAAAAAAAGAATCTTCTAATGTACTGCCTATGGCACACAAAACATTTACCGTATAAAAAGTAGGAATTTAGCATTGCTTGGTCTAATCTGAACAATTAATTATTTGTGTTATCTCAATAAAACGATGCAAAACTGCTGCCCTTTGTTTATTTATTTTGTGAAAAAGGTATTAATATTCTATGCTTTTTAAATCAGATCTCTTCACCATTTAAATTTTTATTTTTTAATTAAAAGTAACTTTAAAAACATATTCTTTTGGAAATGGACGATATTATGAGTAATAAAATGAAGCAGTTCGGTTGATTTCAAATGCGTAAATATAAATTCAAGACAATTTTTGGATGTAATTCTGTTCTGGATTCCATTAAAAACAAACTCCACATTCTCTGTCAGACATGAACATATTTTAAACATATTCTGAGGCGAAATTTTTAAAATGTTTAACTACCGAATCTAATCTATACAAGCAGAACGAAAGATTATTTCAAATTTGAGTTAGATAGCGTTTGTTACTCCTTTGTATAACCTAATTTCTGTATAAGATCTGTTCTAGATATTCTTCGCTATGACCTAAGATCAAAACATAAATATTCCTGAAAATTTCTTTTATTCCAAAATAAATATTCCATCTAATTTTCTTTTAATAGTAAAAAGCTTGATAAAGTGTTTTTATATATATCTATATACATACATATATTTAACAAATTGGAGTTTTGTTATTAGTTTTTTAAATTCATTTATGAATAATAACTTCCGGAATTAAAAAATAGGTAATAAAAAAGAGTGACTCTGATTAGAGATCCATTTTGCAATCTACCTGCATATGTTTACTAATTCGCTGTGCTTTATGCTCCACAATTGACATTAAATATTAACGCAATCTACATGCGCACGCATTTACGCGTGCCGTGTGATCTTGAATCGTTTCTTCAGTTCGTCGTTGGATAGGTAAGCAGTCAGTTGGGAGTTCTGCCTCTTCTTAAATACTGATTATATGCTTCATTCCTTTTTTTCTATTGAGGCTAACATTGCTACTATTTTAACAAGATTCGTTCGGTGAGTTTTTTGTTTTGTTTTCTCTATTTTCTTGTTTTTTGATTAACTCTAAAATCTATAGCATGTTAACATTTAAACTATATGTAGTTTCAGATGACAAATTAATACATGTCTGCAAAGTGTTTTTTTTTGTTGTTGTTGTTTATAAATTGTCTAGAGGTATTTCGATTGTTATATGCTTTTATTAAAAGATTTCATGTAATTTATAAATAGAGTGTCTTAATATTCGAGAAAATTTTGGATTTAGGTTTACGCTCTGATGAAAATAATTTTTTATTGCCTAAATTGTTGAAAGTGTGAGGGGAAGTAAAACGCAAAAACGTGTTAGTGAACACCTTGCACATTTTTCAGCCTTTCATAGATTTTTTTATATATATATTTTGAAATTTTTAAGATGCAATTCCAAATTTTGATGATGTATCTGAAGTTTGCCTGTCGGGCATACTTATTTCATGTTATTTTTTCTCATTTATAATTTTAAAGATGAATTTTCGTATTGATTCCTGACACTCTACAGGGCAAAACTTTCGAACCCACACTTCTATTAATGAATTGCACTATTTCGAATTAATAAGGGCTACTAGAATTTACAGAATTTTCTTTCTTTTGGACTTGTGCAAATTAACATTTGCTATTAAGTGGTGTTAAAGCACATAAAATCACTTTTATTTTGAATGACATGTAGTTTCTATATAAGTTTGACACATTAATAGATGTATACAGAATGTGTTTTCTTTCTCTTTTTTTTGTATTTAAATTGTCTAGCTATTTAACAGAAACTTCAGCGAAAGTGTGAATTGAAATTAAATGAATATACTTATTTTTTCGCACATTTCAGCATTTTATAGATTTTGTTTCGAAAATGTTAAAAGATCCGATTTCAAACTTTGATGTATTTGAACCTTCCATATCAAATTTAGTTATTTCATGTTATTATTTCTTATTTATTTCGTAAAATCATTTATAAAGATTTAATTTCCCATTAAAGAATCCTGATCTTAATCTTCCAGATCAGAACTTTCAAACCCACATTTGAATGAATTGCAATACCTCAAATCTATAACAAAGTAGAGCCTATTAGTATTTGCAGAATTTACTTTCTTTCGGATTTAAGAAAATTAATATTTGCCATAATTTGGCATCTTTAAAACCTCATCGGATCGCTTTTTATTTTTATTTCCGTTTTGCGAAATTAGGAAGAGATTTATAGTTTATAGCTTCATTGAGGCTTGGAACTCCTATAATGCATTATCGTGGCTTTTTTTTATGTTATATAATGTACTTTTCCCAAGATCTTTCTGCATTTGGATTTTCAGTGACTTTTTGATCGATATAACTTGAAAGGATATTTTCAAATTCTATTAAAATCAGATTATTATTCAGTCAAAATATCAGCTTATCAATGGGAATATACTGTCTTATTTAAAAATAGAAGTAAAATTATATGGTAAAAGTGTAGAATAGTGTGCCCCTTGCTGCGCCAAGGATGCCCAGTCACCAACAAAGATGGCGGACAAAATAAACAAACTTCCGCGGAACAGTTAAGGTTGCCATTTCCCGCCTTTTTATTTAGAATGTTTAACTAATTATAATTGTTTAATACTGCCCGTTGCCTTCTACAGATGCCGAGTGCATCTGCAGAAGGCACCGGGCAGTATATTTTAACTTTAAAAAATCCTAGGGCTTCGCTTTCATACGGAGCGGGAATGCAGTAGCTTCGCAAGCAAATTTAACATATGGACGTTGTGGATTAAGGAATAGTGCATAATAATATTACAAGTAAGAATAAATGATGTTATAGGAACGAATATTATACAGAATTTTTAATATTTAATGTACTTGCTTTATTTAATCTTTTTATAAACACTTCATAACACTCAAAGCATTCTTTCCAAGCCTCATCAACTCATAAAAAAATATTCCATTCACCCTTTATCCATTCAAAGGTTCGAAATAGTTTTTGTCATCCCAACTACCAAACATCCACTCCTGTACGATTGCAGACATAATAATATTTCGAGGGAACCAAACGTTGGAGCACCAAAAGAATTACGAGAACTGCGAATAATTCCATGGCAGACTTCTTTTAATACGAAAACGCAAACGATTTTCGAATTCGCATAATGATAATTAAAAATGATAAAACGAAATTTTTTGTAAATATTAACATTAAAAATGAAATAAATGTTTTTTAATTAATATTAATTTTATTCTAAACTTCTTTTGTATAATAAATTTTAAATTAAAACAATAAACGAAATTTAAATCATATGAAATCGATATTTTAAATATTAAATTTATTATAAAACAGCTGTAGTTCATGAACAACTCAACTATTGTAAAAAGTAGTAAACAAAACAGAATGAGGGTTACTGTAAGAAAGTTCTGTTGGGTTGCCATATTGGCGATAAACTTGGGGGCACACCGTGCTACACTTTAACCAAATTATATTTATCGAATTTTGGTAATTTTCTCGATAATTCATTGAAATTTTTTGCCTAAATTTTTTATACTAATTTACTATAGAAAGGCCCAACATATTCTTTGAGGAAAGAATAAGTTAAGAATTATTTAAAATATTTATTATTGAAGATAATTAATAAAATAAAAAAATACTAAAGGTGTAACATTGATATGTATTTTACATTTCCTAATTTTAATTAATCAAAGCAGTAATAACCAAAATTAAATCTAGATTCAATTTTTATATGTACATGATTCATAATTCTAATTACTGATTTGTAGCCATGTAACTATGATTTTGGTAAGCATGGGGGGCCGCGGTGGCCAGGTGGTAAAGTCTCGGCTTCGGAACTGGAGGTTTTCAGGTTCGAGACTCGATTACACCGAAGAGCCGCCTTGTGAGGGGGTCTGTTGCACGTTAAATCTGTCAGGCCAAATGTCCTCCCGCTGGTGTGGCGTGGTGTGGAGAGGGGGTTGCCAGCTCAGGTGTCGTCCTCGTCATCTGACCGTGGCTCAAAATTACGAGGTCCGTCCCAAAATAGCCCTCGTGTTGCTTTAAACGGGACGTTAATATAACTAAACTAAACCAATCTGGTAAGCATGGCTCTAAAATTGGCTTTTGAGAGAAAAAATTAAGCAATGCGAGGTTGAGAATAATTTAGGGTTTGCGTCCCTGATTCCAATTTATCTGAATTTGTGAATATTAATATTAATGTTAAAATATGATTTGTGTTCAAAATTATAAATATGGGTTTCTGAATTAACATTGAATAGACCATTCCTTCTGAGTTCCCTAATTGCAAACAAATTTGTCAACATTTAATTCGCTCGAAGAATTATTTTTAATGCCACGTATTCAAAAAATTTTTAAAAAATGGAAACTCTTATTTTGTAACTGAAAACTATTATTGTACATTTTACACATTAATTTACCGTATGACTGTTTAAGATCTATTATCATTGGCTTATTTACGGAAATCATTTTAAAAATATGGGAAAACTTGTTTCTTAGAATTATTTAGTATTTATTATGAATATCGTACAAAGAATTAAATATTTAATGTCTTTATTGACGAATTCAATTTCAAAATCTATTTTATTCATATTTTCCCTCTGGTTTAATTCCTTCGTTTAAGGTTTAAGTAAGACTATAGCGTCTGGAGAGCATGGAATTAATGAAATTTTACTATTTAAGTAATTTCACACGAATCAATTACATGAGAACATTTTAATATATCAAAAACATCAAATGTGCCATCTAATCAAGAAATGTATTAATAAAGTGTAAAATGCTCATGAGGTGGAGGAAGATCATTCCCACCTTCAGATATCTGCAATGCCAAGGGCCGCGCTATTTTAATGCTAACGCTTTGGGGAGGGGGAAGTAGAAGGACTAATATAAAATATGCAAAACCCTATTCGCACTGCAGAGCCATCGCGTAATGTTGACTTGTTGCAAGATAAGGCTGACGTTCAATGCAATTTTGCAAAAAGGAACATCGGTTAAGGAAAGGAGGCTTTTCGTCATGTGACCTAGTACCAAAATATAGTTCATCAACAACTGGCTGTTGGGACGTTTTCAAATATGATATTAATATATCTGAATTAAATTAATAATAACCGTCATCTCGTCAAAAAGTCGATTACTGTTGGTGAAATAAAAATCACATATAAAAATAAACAATTCAAACCTTTGATTAGAAACATCATATCGTGTCTGCAATCGGTGTTTTCTCAAATTTTATTTAATCTGATGCAGTAATACGCACAAAAATTTAACTTAATTGCGAAATGAGTTAATACAAATTCAATAGAATTGCAACAGATTTTTTATAAATATATCTATATTATAAATTGTGTCAAAAGGAAATTAGTGTCACTAAAACCTGTGCTTCTAAAATTTAAACCGTTTCAAAAACATTTTTGTTTAGTTATATATTCTGAAATTATTGAGCAAACATCAAATTTTAATTGAATTGTATTAAAAATTTTACCAAAATTTTGAAAAACACCTTTCATACTCATCACATGCAAAATAAAAAATGTAAATTTAGTACTAGCTTGATTGTCTACCTTGTAGACATTTTGAAGGATTCTTGAATCACTCTCAGTAATTTACAAATATGCCAACCTCTTCACATTTTCATGTTTAATTCGACTCTTTTTATAGTGATTGGCATATTTCTGAATTTTTTATTACATTTAATATTATACTTTGAGGCGCTTATTTTTTTTAAATGCTATATTTTTGAAAATTTAGAATTAATGAATGAAATAAAGCAAACTGTAGCTCCCTTCCTTCTCAACGACTAACATCATTTTTTCTCTTTCAGCTCCAATGTGTTGCAAACCATCTGTGTCTTCTTGCCTACGTATAACTGGTATTCAAGTCGAGATATTTTAACTAATTCGTCTAATCTGATCGAAGGAGCAAAGCTGTGGAACTTCATATAGCTGAAAATCCAATGCTTGATGAAACACCAATGAAGAAATACAATCCTCTAAAGATGCTTCCATTTTTATACAGCGCTGCTTACTTTTCATTTTGCTGTATTGGATTACAAGTAAGATCGTATGATTTTGGAATATTTTCAAGGATGGTTCACTTTTTAGGATCATGAAAAAAAATAAGCTAATCAAGGATGAAAATCTAACATATATATTTTTTAGAATCGCATAGTTGACAAAGCGTTGAAAAGGAATCACTAAATTATTAGCTAAAGGAATTTATAGGAAATTATTTTTTTAGAGTTGAAGGAAAATTCGATGTTCAGTTTAAAAAATTTTTCTTAAATGTGTTTTAATTCTATTTTAATAATTGAAAGATTTCATAGGTTCTCTCATCCATTCCTGCTAATTTTTGACATCACTCCCTGCCTACCCACCCAGTTCAACAAATTTTCAAAGTTTTTACAATATTTTTTAATTTTGCAATAATTGATAATTGATCAAACGAGTATGTTTAGAAATTCTCATTTTTGTGAGAAAAGGAATTTCAAGGATATCTGGGAGGTGGCCCCAATATCACCATAAATAACAACACTTAAAAGAGAACTAACGAAGCTAAAATATTTTCCCATTTTATAATAAGGAATAAAATGTTTAAAAAAATTATCGAAAAATTTGAGCAAAAGGATGCAAATCGTTTTGAAATAATTCCAGAAAATTAACGTCATAAAGTAAGATAGCCCAGCTGCAAGTTTTAAAAAGGGATAAGATCAAAATATTAGCAAAATTTGGATCACCTAAATGTTAAATTTAAACACTTGTTAATTTAAATACTGACAATTGAGCTGCATCGTGACTTGGATATCTTCTCCCTACAATTTATTTCAGTTAAAAATTATAACACTTGTTCCAGGAAATTAACTTGCTCTTTCATGGGTCGTTAAATTTTGTTGAACTGAAGATTTCATATGGAATTCGGAAGATATTTAGGTAAATTAGAGTTCTTCTGTAAGGCAAAAATATTCAAATTAGTCTCACATTTCCTTTTAGAATCGCTGAATTTTTTTTACTTAATATACCGATTTCTGTGTGAAGCTTCTTTATTCATTTTGCTCATAAGAATTTATGATCTCATTCTCGAATTTCCAAACCTTTCATTAGACAACCAGTTTCTATGTTTGGCACTTCTTTAAGATTTAAATTTCGAAGCTGCTTAATTATTTTGATCTAAAAAAAGTTATTCTCGTAAAATCTCTCTTCACGTAGACAAACTGCAATTTATTTAATGTTACAGGATCTCTGAAATATCAAGAACATGTAACTGTTATTATGGATATTTAAGAAAATATGTAGAAAAAATTAATATGCCTTTAAATTAACCATGAAAACCAGAAAAGGCATTTTTAACTTCTTAAATTAAATCACCAGGCAGTTCTCGACCGACTATTTTTCAACCTGAGAATTGTGGTAGATGACCTTCTCTTGAGGATTGTCAAAACAATGTGAAATGAATGCTACTGGAAGTATCAAAAAGTTAAGGTTAAAGAAAAGTTGAGGTTAAGTTAATTGGAAAAGATTAAAGAAAAGGATTGAATCTTGTCCGAAAGACATTAGTTTTTTGTTACTTTAAAATGGAAGAAAAATTTATTTTCATTTAGCGAATTTGGAATTTTTGATTTAGTAATCGGTTTCCCAAGATTGCAGTTTGCTGGATCTTTATGTGTTCGGAAACTTCTTAAAGCATTTTCATCTCCATTGCAAAATATATATGCAGATGTATATTTTTTAATGTTTTGGAGTCTACTTTTCAGGGAAGGGAATATAAGCTGATAGCAATATTTTACTTTTACAAATTAAGTTGCATTCTGGTTCTTAGTAATGAATCAATTCAGTTCACTTCAGGCAGATAAAAGCTTATAGACAATTTGTCACTGTATTTCTATTGCCAAAAATATCTGTTTTCCTATCTCTACCTTGATAACATAATTTTTATTAGGGAAGAAATAGAATTGAAACACAAAGGTTCATTAAACGTCCGTTGAATGGCATATATAATTTATTTCTTATGTCGCCTGCCAAAATTCTTAAAGAATAAAATTGTAGCAAGCATCTTTCGCTGTGTTTACTGTATATTCAGCGTTGATATCGATTTTAAATTTCTTATTTAAAATAAAATTATAAAAAAATATTTGATTTTATGAGCGCATTAATAGATTTCTAAAATTATCTTCATTCACCTTATTAAAAAACTGTTGCTTCTATGCCTGCATTGGTATGTTACTGGCTACTAAAGAATCGGGCCACATTGAACGATTCGACCTTTATAGAAGTATGTTTCTAGTTCAAAAAAAAAAAAGAAAAGTTATCGATATCTGAGGCTGCAGCCGAGTGTCTCTCGTAGGATATGTGTAAAATTACTTGATGCAAAAATTACCGACAGAATAGTGTCTGAAATTTGTTGGGTTTAGTGAGAAATGTTTTGGCCAAATGAGTGTATAAAACTAACTCAGCAATTAGTCGAAAATCTTCATATGAATCCCATGTGTTTTTGTAATATTTGTCATGAATTGGCGAAATATGGAGTTGAGGGGGTAATGCATAGATCTCAGAATTAAGCAAAAAAAGTTAATGTGATCCTCTTATTTTTATATTTGATCAATTTATATTTCCACTCTACTCTATAGTTACCCTTTTTCATACCCCAAATAACTACATTGGCTGCATAATATATAGTGATAATTGTCCCAATATGTGCAGCAAAAACTGTGTGGATCAAAACCTCATTAAATATTTCAAAAACTTATACATGAAATATTTTTTTGATGTTAGGATTGGAATTTGAGTGCAAATTTACAGGTTATGAAATAAAAAGTGTAGATCGTAGTTTTGATTAAAGAGAAAGATTGATATTCTATAGATTTTTGCATTAAATTTTTCAGAAAGTTGGTACTGTGTGTGGATTGTAGAAATTGGCTACACGAGAAAGTGCATATTGCAGGTAGTTACAGATAATTCTAAGGAGTATGTAATTATTGTGGGTGGTTGCTGAATTTAAGGTTATGAATGAAATAAACAACTGCTACGATACTGCAAGAACTTACGAAAGGCATTGAATAATTTCGGCATCCTGAGAAGTTAAGTCGGAGTAAAAGTAATGTAGTGACATTTTGTTTTTGAGAGTACGGTTGGAGTTTGAGTAATGAATGGAATGACACTATATGAGCGAGTAGGAATCTGTGTAATGATTGGTATGAAATAATTTGTGTATAATGTAGGAGTATGGGTAAGGATTGGTGGGAAATTTTGCTCTCAGATTATTGTGATAACTGAAGTAATATTTCTTTAGTGGTGAGTGCAGGAGTGTGGTTGATAAGTGGGGTGGTTTTTCTTTTTGGGAATTGTGCCGGAGTGTGGGTAATGAGTGGAATGACATTGTTTTGAGGGGTGTGTGGGTAATAAGTGGAGTGACATTTTGTTTTGAGGGGTGTGTGGGTAATGAGTGGAGTAACATTTTGCTTTGAGGGGCGTGTGGACAATGATTGGAGTGATGTTTTGTTTTGAGGGGTGTGTGAACAATGATTGGAGTTATGTTTTGTTTTGAGGGGTGTGTGGACAATGATTGGAGTGACGTTTTGCTTTGAGGGGTGTTTGGACAATGATTGGAGTGACGTTTTGTTTTGAGGGGTGTGTGGACAATGATTGGAGTGACGTTTTGTTTTGAGGGGTGTGTGGACAATGATTGGAGTGACGTTTTGTTTTGAGGGGTGTGTGGACAATGATTGGAGTGACGTTTTGTTTTGAGGGGTGTGTGGGCAATGAGTGGAGTGACGTTTCGTTTTGAGGGTAGTGTCGGAGTGTGGGTAATGAGTTTTGAGGGTAATGTCGGAGTGTGGGTAATGAGTTTTGAGGGTAATGTCGGAGTACGGCTAATGAGTGTTGTGAAATTTTGTTTTGAGGGTACTGTCGGAGTGTGGGCTCTGGAGTGATTTTTCTTTTTGGCTAATAGCGCCGGAGTGTGGGTAATAAGTGTAGAGTCATTTTGTTTCGAGGGTAGTGTTGGTCTGTGTGTAATGGTGTGACAATTTGTGGATCGTGTATGAGTGTGTATTGAATGGTGGGAAGTTTTGTGAATAGTTTCCGAGTATGTGCATTGAATGGCGTGAAATTTTATAAATAGTTTCCGAGTGTGTGTATTGAGTGGCGTGATATTTTGTGAATCCTTTCTGAGAGTGTGTATTGACAGGAGTGAAATATTGTGGATGGTGTCTCTATGTTAATAATGAAATATATGGAGTGAAATTTTGTTGAACCAAATCTGAGTGTGAGTAATGGAGTGAAATTTTTTTTTCATGTCGGAGTGTGGATAATGAATGGAGAAAATTTTTGGTGATAGTTTCGGAAAATGGGTAATGAATGGAATGACATTTTGTTTTTAGGTTAGCATCGGAGTGTGGGTATTTAGTTGAGGGAAATTTTGTTTTCGCTGAGTATGGGAATGTGAAATGAGTTTTATCTTTGAAGATGGGTGAGGATGGTGGGTAAAAATATTTTGAACGAATGGAAATAGCTGGTAGAAATGTATTAATAACGGACGGAGACATTTATTTCGCTTAGGAAATTCTGCCAATTCTCTTAGTAAAAATCAAAATTAATTTTATATTTTTACAGGTTTTATAATATGATCTGTGGTAATCTAAAGTGACTGTAGAGAGTTATGCGTAAAGCAAAAAAGAAAACTTTGAACGGAGTTTTAAACGAATTGAACTTTGATAATTGTGCTTATGTCAGAAATGGTTATTTTCAGAAATCAAATTTTCATTAGAAAAAGAATTTTTACACAATTTGTGTTCACAACCGAAAAATTGTTTTGGCAAACAATTTTTTTAATTCAGATTTTTAAATTGATACTTTAATCATGAAAGGCGTCGAAAATGTATTTTGTTTTAAAAAATTAAACAATTAAGTAATTTTAATTGGAGAATCTGAATTTGGTGTCATAAATAATTTCAAAACAAAAATAATGTGCTTATACATTAAATGAATTGCCCTTAATTTATATAAATTAGAAACGCTTTGTAAAATGGTCACTTTCTTAAAATTTTAAAGCATTTATTTCGATTTTACATATGACATCGTTTTTTAGGATTGAGTTTTTTCTATCTATTATTCTGTTGCTCTTATTTTTATTTAAGTCGGGAAACTCTCTCCTGAATTGTTACATTTTTTGCTACGTCAGTACCAATTTTCAGCTGATGTAATTCTTGGAATTTAATCAGGAACGGTAAATTTTTAAGTGCGGGGAAGAACACTATAGAATTTTTTGATGTCATAGGCTTCAATATATCCAGGTGTTTTTGTTCGTCCCAATACGAGATGACAAAATTTTCATTGGGGCTTTGTACGAATAAAAAACTGTCACTTTAATAAATTGATTAACATACAGGCTATACGGTCCATAATCATTTGAAAATAATAGATGCCCACACAAGGCTTAAAATTTTACTTAATGTAGTATACTATCGAAATTAAAGTTGAATTATTCGATTTTAATTGCATTTTTTGTACAATGTTTTTTTTCATCAAAAGTAGAAATTAAAAGATATCGGACATTCAAACGAGTTCAGATATACCGAGGACATGTGTATTCAATGCTATGAAATGTTTAACTCATTACTGTGATGTTAATCTTTCTAAAATATTCGATTAAACGTACATTTTTAAATAAAATAATTGAAAAATTAATTTTTCCATAAACTGCACCTCGAATTTGCTAGCATGTTAGAAAACATCCATTCTAATTAATTCGATACATTCTGGAAAATATTATCTTTCCTGATACCGAAAGATTAGAATACTAAAACAGCAAAAGAAATCTAATATCATTCGTACAATTGCTGAGTGATGGACATAAAAGCATTTAATAGTCTGAAGCAGTAAGATCCAGGAAATTTCGATTACTTAAACGACACCGATAACTCATTAGATAAGATTCTGAAAATGAGAAAGCGCTCGAATGAGAAATTAAACCTTTCATCACATATGAAAAGAATAATTTATGACCTTTTCATAAAAATTCATTTATGCAGACCAACTGCAACAATTATTGATAATCATTTTGTTTCCTGAGATTTTAATTTTTAATCAATTTACTTTGCATTTCTGAATATTAATTCTTGAAAAACTTAACTGAATTTAAATTAGAATTTTTTATATCCGCATTTAGTTTGATGTTAATCAACCATTTTACATTTAAAGGTTATCCTAAGATATGGCAGATAGTAGCATTTGATATTAATATATTCGAATATCTGAGAATATGGAAAAAGAATTTTTTCAGAATTCATACGTCAAATCGTTAAAAATGTTAGATCTAGCCTTAAAGAGAGGAATTATGGATAGTTTGGCAGAATATCGTTGACCGCTATTTAGATATTTTGAGCTTAATCAGACATCACACCGGTAATTAACTGAAATCGGATTTCGATTTAGTTAGCAATCAAAAACATTTTATATTCAATCAAAAGCGATAACAGAAACAATGTCAGATTAAGTAATTAAGTAATTTCTGTTTACATGATAAAACCTGGTAGAAAATTTCCTTACCTGTCACTAAAACACGTTCAATTTTTTTCTGTAACAAATATGCCATTTACAAAATTTGGCATTCCATAACTATTCCCTAGAGGAATAATTGGTCTACCTCAGTAAGTGATTTTGTAATAGTTTGATTCTGTAGAAATGCTGTAATTTTCTAAAATTTGTTGTGACAATCGACAATCTAAATTAAGGATTCATTTTAAGATAGAGCCTAAAATTTCTCTATATTGCCCAAAAAATTGAATGACAAATCTCTATGATTAGATGTCCAAAAATGTCTGGCATAATGATAGAAACTTGAAATCCATGATGTATTCCGATTCATATTTGTTTGAAATTCTCTAGTTTTACAATTCCTGGTATTTTTTCGTAGTTGATTCATCTATATGTTTTTTAAACTGTACAAATACAGTAATCCTTTTGTTTCATAGAGAAATTTGCTTGATTCTTTTTCCAAAATGATCCAGAATTTTTACTTTGATTTTTGTTCATTTTTGTTTCTTTTTTCTTCGACAAATATGCAAAGCTGGAAATGTTCGTATATTCATATTCTTTTATCTCACCAACTGCTTATTCTCTGATTGGCATTGTCCATTCTCCATTTTTTATTTCATTGCTCCTTTTTCGCAGTTTAGAGAGTTTATTTTTACGATTTTTATTCTATTAGAATATGATTCTCTCAAACATCACAGATCACTATGTTAGAAAAATATATGTATTTTTAACAGTGCATCTAAAAAAGGATTTTAAAAAATTATGCAGTGTGATGGTTAATCAGCGTTCCCTGAAAAGTAACAATATTTTAGATTTAAAAAAAAGTTTGGGTTTAATTCTAGATGCCCATTCCTCTTAAAGGAATATACATTTTATACAATAACGAGAAAAAATAACTAAACACATAAATGTTATAATTTAATAAAAATTGGGGTCAAGATACAGAAATGCATTGAATGGTACTTCTCGAATACATTCGGCACGAATAAAGCTAATTTTTTAAATTATCAAAGTCAAAAATAGCAGGTTGATTGCAAGAATTGATAGTAAAATCTTTCAGTTATGTAATTGCAACAAATTTTATCAGTAAAATTTACGTTGTTTAATAGTTTTAGCTGGAGATAATGAATATTAAACTCTATAGCAATTTTAAAAGAATAATATCCAAATAAAATTATCCTTTTTCCTAATAATTTGGCGATTCATTTTCATGCCTTTGTCTTAATAATCCAATATTTACAATAAGTTTTAGTATTTAATAACTTAAACACTTCTAAGAGAAAAATTAATTTGAGCCGAAGATTCCAGAATCATGTGGTTGTACTTGTTTGTAGGACTATATGACTAAAAAAAATTATGTATGTTCTGAACTAATAATTTACACTTAAACGAATGAATCAAAATGCAGATTAATTAAACTTCTGTGTTATGAAAACAATGTTTTTTCCGAATTAATAACCTATGGTTTCAATTGAAGAAAGCCTTAATTTTGAAGTGCAATGACAAAATTTCTCTCAATGTCTGTGATAAATGCTTGCAGCATCTTCTGAACCACGTTCATAAGTCATTAACTTGTTTTTCTCGGCATGGCTAAATAATGGTTTTCTGCCTAAGCCCTAAGCTCTATTGAGCATAATGCCAAGTTGCTGTACAGTCTACTCTGGAATTGTAACTATAAAATTATATAGCTGAATTGCTTAACGGAGACCCGTTGAATATTCTGCTAGTCACGCAGTCAGCAAAGCAAGAATGATCGAAACATATTGTTTGGTAATGAGATAACAACATGAAGACCCAGAATCTGGATAAATGACTTGCGATTCGAAAGAAAGAGCAGATTATAAGAATTGAAGCATTGAATCTGCATGGATTCAAATTTTATTCTGTAAATATAAGCTTAGAAGGGTTTTGGAAAATTATTTGACACATTAGAAAGTTAATATTCGCTTTACTAACAGCTTGGAAAAGTATATATCTCCATAGAATGGTCAAAAACATGCGTTTCCTATTATTTTAGAGATTTTTCACTTAATTTTTCTTTCATTTCGGAACCACTTATAATGTAGAATTTTTCAAGAACTTTGGAATCCATTACTGTTCCAGTTTCCTGAATTCTAGAATCTGTAATCAATAGGAAGTAAGGATATTTAGCTATGAAACTAAAAAGGCGCTTTTACTTGATTTTTTCTTAAAACTTCAATGGAAAGAGAAACCTATTTCGCTAAGATGGGAATTCTGCGTTTTGATGATGACAGATGTTGCTCCTCTCGTTGATGCTATACTCTTACGTTTCATTCTATTTGTGGTGTGAATATCTTTTCTGATCCAAACCCATCTTCTGGAGACTTCGACGGCTCTGAATAGAGAATACATACTTTCTCAAGGTCGGCATCAATCTTGTCAATTTAGGCCAAAGTAAGTTTCTAAGTTTTGATAAATTTGGAAAAACAAGTATTCAATTTAAAAAATGTTATCATTGAGTTTTTTTTCAAATTATTGTTCTTTAATTATTTTAATTTCTGCTATTCCAATCAATTATGAAAAGTTCTGAAACTCTCTTCAATAATATATTTGAGTATAAACATTTTGAGATAGTTTAAAATGTTTCTTAGGAAATGATTTTAGTTGCTCACATCGAGGAAAAGAAAATTTCATAATTGAAAAGAAATTTTCTGTTCATATTTTCAACTTCATTGATTTAAAAATTTAAACATTCCATTTTTAAGTAAACTAAGTTTCTGAACAGATTGCTGATCAGTATTAATGTTGTCCTATTTTTAGGTCTAATCTAACTTAGCTGAGTGACCGATTCAGATATATCAATAATTTAATGCTTTTTTTTTTTCAGATAATCCGTGATAGCAGCAAACTGGATATTTTTTAAATGGTCGAGTGCCTTTTGAATCCACTTCGCACTTTCCGGAATTGCAAGTCTTTCTCAACAATTCTCAGTAATATGGCATCCTCAACTCTTCAAAGACTTACTGCTTATCTTTCAACAATTCATACAAAATTCTTTGCAAAAACTTTTCCTGCACTTTTATGTGCAGTACGAAATACTGATGAAAAATTGTGGATTATTGCCCTAACTTTTAAGAATGGAAAACAATTTTGTGATAAAATATTTTTTTCTATATGACTGAATTTTGACGTCTAACTATATGCATTGTACTTTAAGAATCCTAAATATATCCTTAAAATACTTTATATTATTTAAATAGATAAATTTATAAATTTGATTAAGGTTTGAATAATACTTTAATATAATCTGCCTAAATATAAAATAATTCACTAACTGCATCCATTTTAAGACGATCCATATCGTTTTAAAATTGAGTACATTCTTAATGTTATAAATATAGCTCCTATCCATTCTTTAAAAAGTATTCGTGCATTCATAGGAAAATTTTCATTAAATAGATAATGTTTAAAATCTAATTTTACTTTAGTTTTATTCTGCTTAGGGTTCTTCATTGGTTCGGCCGGCCAATCAATCAAGAATCCTTAGAATTTGAGAAAGCATTATTTGATCATCATGCCTGATCAGCATGGTGATTAATATGCTTTCAGCGAACGGATGCTTGTAATTTTAATAACATGATTAAGTTAAATTTCTTAGAAGGGTTTTTCAAGAATAAAATTCAAGGTTTATTTTTTGATAAAGTGTTGAATGGATTCGGTTAAATGCAATAGCTTAATTTTAAACTTTAATTTTAATAGCTTCATTTAATGTTCGTTTTCGGTAATATTTCAGGTTTTGAATGTTCTGTTCCTTAGATATAATTTTCTGAATTTGTTTTTGATAAAAATTTCTTCAATATTCATTCTTAATGAAATCATTTGAAAAGATTTAAGACTTCTCTTTTCTAAGAATTTGAAACAACTATTTCAGTAATTCTTATAAACATGTCGATATTAAGAGCCTTAGTTTGAAATGGATGTCTTAATTTAAAAATTACTTTAATTTTGATTAACTTGCCATTTATTTTCCTTACAAAGATGAAATTTTGCAATTGATTATTCCATTTCTTCCTGGTGTTCTGGAATTAAAACTTTATGCAGTTATATTATGTT
>JAPMOQ010016014.1:54861-90406 GCA_026543055.1 Argiope trifasciata | reverse complement strand
TTATATATATATATAGGGAGAGTGTGAACTAATAGTATATATATATATAATTTGCTTTTCTGAAACTATAAAAAATAAACCATACACTCTACATAAACGCTTTATTAATATTTATTTATGGAATGATTGTTCTGAAATTTTTATGAAACTTTTATCAAGATATAAAAACCTTTTCCATAGACTTTCCTCTCGTGTATTTAAAATTTTACTCTGTTGGGTGCCTTCTTATGTAGGTATTGTGGGCAACGAGAAGGCGGACAATGCCGCCAAATCAGTTAGTACTACAGCAAATATTAATATCCCTGTAGGTGATTTGAAAAGACACATAATTTTGCTCTATCTCTCAAAATGGCAGATGTAGTGGGATATGTTAACAGAAAACAAACTTTATAGTGTTAAACCTCGTGTTGAACTTTGGCTGTGTCTTCCAAATAGAAAAGCGGACACAATACTAGGTCATACTAGGTTCACCCATCGCCATCTACTTTTTGGAGAAGAGGCACTAACGCACTATATTTACCATATTCTCACTGAATGTCCAAACTTCAGTAATCAAAGCTTATACTATTTTAGCAACATCAATTTTTCTGATTTGCTTGATAGAACACCACATGCTAATCTTTTTGCTTTTTTGAAATCGATAGGCGTTATCTCCAAATTTAAGTATTCTTCTTATTTTTAAAATGTTTTTACATTGTATTTTATAGCTGAAATTATATATTTTAATCCTAAAACAAATACAGTTGGGCGCAGCATATTCAACACTATGTGTCTTGTGCCAATAAAATCCCAAAACTCCTAAACTTAAAACTACGACATTTAAAACTGAATAAACATATTTCCATAGTTATTGCGCAGATATCGATTTTTTCGGATAATAGTAATTAAAGGGTTAAACAAAAAAAAGCTTTCATCTCCATATTTTCGCTCTATTTATAGATTCATAATATTCTTTCTTAAAAGAAAAAAAGGCAGCAATTTCTTTCAAAAACTACGATACTGGTCTTTTTCCTCTTTCAAAATCTTTTTTCAGGGTTAATATATTATTGATCTAAGATTTGTGACTAATTACCAAGGGCCTTATTAAATTCATGCGTGACTTTTGAGCAATTTAACCACCAAAAAGGGAAAAAAGTCTAGAATACGACATAATTAACTAAAGAGAGTTGCCTTATATATAATTTTCAATATAATGTGCTGTCTACAAAAAAGCTTTATAGATAAAATTAATGTAAGAATTTTTATGCAAAAAAAAGAGTTAAAGAATATTTAATTAAATTTTTTTATATCAATGAATTCTTCTCAAATATTTTTTCATAAATATTTGATGCCATTGCTAAGGAACGCCATTTTGGCTACCATAATTAATGAATAATGATAAGAGGAATTCGTTGTTACTCTAGACCAATCCTTTAAGGCAAAATATTAAGCAATTTTTCAATACTTGTTTTCCTACGTTAAAAAAAATTGCCTTTAAAAAAGGAATTAAGTATTCAAGATATATAAAAAATCATTTTAAGGCCTAAAAAAATTCATGTTCAAGAATTTGCAATATCCATAGAGTCTACAGTTTCAAGTTCAATAATTAATACCCTTTCCAGCTATTCGATTTTTATGCCTTTTTTTAAAACTCGGCTGTTCTTTATTTCTTTTTAATGTTTACATAAAATTTTATCCATAATTTTTTTACTATTTAAAATTATGTAATGAAAAGGAAATAGTAGAGCTTGTTTTCTTTCAGAGCTCAGTGATAAAACCTGAAGGCCATTGGATTAAACAAATCCTTTTCTTGCCTAAACATTTTCAACTGCTCTACATATTATAGTAAAAACAACTTACTTTACAGATTAAAATTCCCTTAAATTACCTGATGTTAATAAAGTCACACTTAGTTGGAAATATAATTGTGATATTTGGAAACGCTGCTACATTACGAAAAATTTGTAGTTCGTTAAAATTCTTTAAGATTTGAAAAAAAATTTTGTTTCTCTTTCCGATATTCAGTCGAAAATTAAAATTTTCCTTAAATATTTTGTGGCCAATGAAGTCTATTAATATATTTCCGCCTTTTTCTTAAAATCAGAAAACGAATTCAAAAAATGCTTTTTTTAAAGATCTTATCCAAAATTTTAACGGTAAAGAAAAAGAAAAAATAATCACTCGAAAAAAAATCATGACAAGAAAAATAAGGATTTATGCCCTAAAGTTATTGAATTTTGGATAATAGAAGAATGTAAATACTGCAATGGCTAATATTTTTCTTGGACTAATATTTTTGTAACTAAATCTGTACGACTTAATTTATAATTTGTTTTTGGATTCATGTAAGATCCTTGACTCTTGTGAGAGAATGCATCATACGTAGCTGAAAAATATGAAATTGCTAAAGAAAGAAAAACATGGAGCCATGGAGTTTTTGGAGCTATATTTTATCTTAAAGATTTAAAAGAAAAATCGTTTTTTTTCGATATTTAGCCAAAATAAAACAAAAATATTTACCATTTTATGACAAGTGCAGTAAATAAATCTATTCCTGCACTTTTATTAAAACAGTTTTAAAAGGAATTAAAAAAAATTGCGACCAAAAATTTTACCGGTAGAAGAATTTTAATCATTAAAAACAAATAATATAAATTTTTATTTTAAAATGTCATTTCTTATTAAGGTAAACAAAGAATTATTTTATTTTATTTATTTTTTATTAAATAGTTACTATTAATATAAATGTGTATATACATATGACATAATCACAATATTATGTGGTATAATAGAAAGCGAATTTCCTTGCAATTTTCCATTTCTATTTCTACATATGGGGCTGAACTAATATTTTTGTTTGTTACTATTTATTCGATTTCTAATTTTTTTTCGTTTCTAATCAATGGAGCTGATGGTGGCCTATAATTTCTCATCGCAAGCATTGAACTCATATTCTTCACCTTCACCTGACAAATACTGAAAACTTTTCATTTTAACTATTGAGCTATTGCCTACTGATTTCAACTTTCAATACAAACTACTAAAACTTTATTTAAAATTTTAAAAATTAATTAAATTTATTTAATTAATTAATATTTAAAGAAAAAAACGCACGTATGCATGTTAAGTGTCATCCGCTACAAGCTTAAAAGAATATATTTAAACTTGAGTGAATGAATAAAAAGTATTTTATTAACAATTAAAAATCTGAACAAGATATATGAATAACCATATATAAGGAGAATGTGAGCATACAGTAGGGATTTAAAAAAAACGTGACAATGCAGGATAAGGATTTAAGCCATAAACTTTAGTTCTTAAATTTTGAGGAATAAAAACGTGTAAGTACTGCAAATACTAATAGCAATTTTGATTCTGTTAGCCTGGATCTGTGATTTCCCTTTCGGATTCCTGTAAGAGTCATGACTGTTTGGAGAAATTGTATCATATATAGTTGCAGAGTATTAAATATCTAATCAGTTGTAAAATTATATATTTATAATTCTATAATTATACGAAAACAATGTGTGATGAAATTATAAGAGACGATTGAAAGACAAATAAACAAGTTAATTGAAGTCCTTTTTTCAGATTTTTCATTCTGATGAAAGAGGACTTCACATACTTCGTTACCGTTACCTTTTATCAGTGATCCTCAGGGTGGCACCTCGTAATTGAGGATGGGATGCTTCCAGCATGGTGGTTGGATCTCGCCAACCCTGTGGGTATACTAAAGGTGTTGGATCTGACTCTTTCCATCGATGAGGGGATTATTATCTACGTGGAGGGCTGTAAGTGACCGGTGATGGTACTTAGAACACAACCACAGTTCCTATCAGTGTTTCTGTAGCGGCTGTATGGTCATTCAGTATTTATTTCAATCGGCTTTCGGTTGGGACGGAGAATCAGTAACATGTCTTAACATGTTTCTTTTCAGCTTTATATTGAAGGTTGTGCTGTTTTTCTTTTAAAAAAAGATTAATTTAATGCCTATATTACTAAGTGACAACATAAGAAGCTACCTTCAAGTACGTTAAATAAATATTTCTGAATACATAAATGACACACTTTAGAAAAAAAATATAAATTTTTCTTATGTCAAAAAATGTTGTTAAATTTTTGTCATCTGTTTCATTCTCGCGTCATTTGTGGGATTAAATTTTATGCTGTAACCTGATGAAACTCGTTATCAGAGAAATAAACATGTCACAGCAGTATTCGAAAAATATGAATTAGATGAGAAGTAATTGAAAAATTAATCTAGGAATAAATTTAATGAGACATATAAGCGATAAAATATTTGTATTTTTTGAAAGGTGAGATTTCATATCAAAACGTTTTCTTTTACTATTCTAATTAATAAAATAAATTTCTAAATTAAGTAAAGGATAATAATATCATTAATCAAAAAATTTTGCACAGTAATAAGAATTGCATTTTTTTTCCATTTAAAAAATATTTTTCTAAAATTTTACTATTTTATATAGTTTTTATTAAATTACGAGTATCTCAAACATAGACTGAAATTAACATAAGATCGAAACACATCGTGGGTTGAAGAGACCGGTGATAAGGTCTCGGTATCGGAACCAGCTGGTTTCAAGTTCGAGTAGCGATCCCACCGAAGAACCGTCGTGTAAACGGCGTGGTTCATGTTGAGTCCATAGGGGTCATACGCCCTAGCCCCTGGTGTGGTTCGGTGTTTAGAGGGAGGGGGTGCCAACTCAGGCGTCCTCCTCGTCATTTGACCAGAGTTTCAAATTATATAATCCGCCCAATATAATCCTAGCGTTGCTTTAGAACGGGGCGTTAATGTAACTAAACTAAACTAAGTTCTAGATTTTTCTTGATTTCAAAACTTTTAACATGATGATTCTCTGTGGGACACGGTGGCCTGGCAGTAAGATCTCTAAGATGGAATTGGAGAGGTTCAGGTTCTAGACCGTATTCCGTCATAGAACCGTCCTGTAAGCGGGTCTGATGCGCATTTGTTAAGATAAAAGTGTTTCCAATCATAAGATCATTGAAATTAGATATACTTATTGAAATCAGAAACAAAGGTATAAGATCATTGAAGTTAGATACACCTAAGGCATAACATCATTGGAATTAGATAAACCTATGGCATAACATCATTGGAATTAGATAAACCTAAGGCATAAGATCATTGAAGTAAGATACACCAAAGGCATATCATCATTGGAATTAGGTACACCAAAGGCATATCATCATTGGAATTAGGTACATCTAAAGCATACGATCACTAAAGTCAGATGCACCTAACACAGAAGATCATTGAAATAAGATACGCTTAGGACATAAGGTCATTGAAATTATATGCATCTAATATTGAACCAGGGGGTCGTCAAAGATGTCAAGCAATTTCATAGAAAATATTGATAATTTTATAATAATAGCTAGTGTGATGATACATAATACGTAAAAATAGTTACTCATTTAGTTTATTATTGAAGCAGATAATTTAAGACTATTTCAGTCTTATACTGAATAATTAATTAAATTAAATTGATTATTTATAATTAATTAAATTAACTATAAATAATTAATTATCTTAAAAATGATCGATATTCTCATTCCAAATATGATCATAATTTTACTAAAATATGTCTCTTCTAAATGTGGATAAAATTCACAATGTTTACGCGACAGTTTCTGAATAAAGTTGCTATTCAAATATCAAATTATTCAATACCAAATCGATGATTGATGATAGATATTCAGAATGCTTTCGCTGGTACTGGAAATCGCAATTCAAAATTTCCTCTTGAATGTTACTTATCTAAACCTCAAGATTAACAACACTAACAGAAATTACAGCTGACGATTTTCGTTCAAATCTTCAATGTTATTGAATGAATCTGAAAGATATTTCCGAAATCTTTCGCTTTCAAGTTGTACTGATTCTTTCTTTTTCTTCATTCTCTCATTGATAAGATCATACTTGAAAGAGGAATTTGAAAGGACCTCTTCGCTTTGTGTCTAGAAGACATTAATGTTTTGCTGTAAATCATAACGAATAAACTAGAAACACTTGAAGACATAAATCATAATGGGTTTCCTTTATGAATGAAGAGAAGTACATGCACTTATTTGGGTGGATTAAAGTTTGAATCTTACGGATGCTGTTTGTGCTGTAGTCCTTCATGTGCAAAACCTTGGCCGTTTTGTTTCATTGGACCATGGATCTTTTCATTCTATGTACCCCCCCCCCACATACAAGGTTCAGGTTCTGTTTTATTGAATTAAGATTATACTTCGATTTGATTGAGTTATGCATTTGGTTAAAATTAGAGTTTAGCCAGGTGCAAGAAAAAGAAAAATTCCAAAGCTAAAAATACAAGTTCGATCAAGCTATGAATATATGAAAACATGCGAACTTATCACTGTATTCACTTATCTCAATAATCTTAGTATTTAATGAATAATTATTTTCTATTTGAATAGAATATTGTGAAGAACATTAATATTTCATAAGTTGTTCTTCCGTTAAGTTCTTCCGTTCATATCAATTCAATAAAAATTATACAATATCTTACCATGGACATTGGAATTGATGAATTTATTTCCTTTCTATTAAATATTCTAATAGAAATAAATAACTAATTTCTATTAAAATAACCTGTTAGGAAGACATAGTATCCATTAACATTTTATAAGGATTTTAATCTTCAACTAAGACACATAATCTCAAATGAGAAATTATATAATATTTTACCATGGACCTAGGAAAATGGATGAATTTATTGTTATTCCACATGACCTTAGAAACTCTTGATCTGAAACAAACTAGCTATTAATTTATAAAATGTTTTAAAAATATGAGTAAATGCTTCACATAAGCACATAATAGAACTCATTTATGAAATTCTGCACACTTTTGTAACGAATGAATCAATTCCGTCTTTTATCTTCAAGCTTTAGAAATTATTTCTTTTTCCAAATATCTGCACAAAAATGGCAACTAATGTCTTTCATTCATAAAAAGCACAGCATTTTTTTCCGTGATTGACGTATCTATTCAAATAAAAATCAATCAAAGCTTCATATCGACACGCCATTATACGAGAACTGTGCCACGAATGAACATTCAAATTTAAAAAGATTCGATTCAGTTTGTGTCAGATATCACACGCTTGAAGAATTAAGGTTATGTTTAATGCATGAAGTACTTCTGGGAGGGGATTGAGAAATTTAGTGAATCGTTTGGGGGTAAAGGTTCTACCTTCAGCAGACTGTACCATTAATGAGTTTAAAGTTAAACAGAAGGAAATTATTATTAGTATTATTATTATCATTTTTTGATTTCTGTGATTTCATGCCAAATCTCTGAAACTGTTTTGAGTGTACTTGGATATGCATAAAATGTGAAGATACAATACCATACTCTATGAATACAAATTTTTATTTCTGATTTTAGACTAAATAAAATTAATGTAAATATGCGTATATTCATAGCTCATATTAATTTGGAGTAAGGGGCGTTTTATTTGTGTTGAAATTGAAATATTTTTATGTTTTAGAAAACGCGAATCACAGTTAACAAAAACAGCAAAGAACAACACTTGTAGAAATTAGTAATAACTGACAGACTGAGAAACATATCACCATTTGAAAACGTACATTTTGCAAAAGATATGTGAGAGGAACTAACTGAGGAGCATCATGGGTTTACAAAGCTTTAAATCTGCATGTAAAACGATATACTTTAAAATATTCTAAGAGGGACAGGGACGTAATTCTTGCATTTCCCAGAACCTCTAAATTTTTAACAAAAATTTTGTTTATTACACGATAAATAATCACAGAAATTGAATTTATTGGCTTGGCATCAATTATGGATTAATTTTTTAAGAGTATCTCTGTAACCATCATTTCCTATGCATATAATATGCCAGGAAGTAGTGTTACAGATGTATAGCAATATCTAAATGAAGTTGCAAAGATTACCTAAAGAGAAGATTAATCAAAAGATAGGAACCATTGCGAATATTGATATTAACATCTTTATAATAACATCTTTCAAATTAACATCTTTATAATAACATCTTTCAAATTAACATCTTTTTAATAACATCTTTCAAAAGTACGAAATGTTATGAAGTCGATTGAAATTTTCAATAGATTCTTAAAAAAGTAGAAAATTTAAATTTTTATAAAAAAAATCCCAGTACAAAAAAATCCCAGTTGGTAAAATGTGTCCCATCTTCCAACAAGGCCATGTACAAAATTTCTTAATTTTATCATGAAAATTCTCAAAGATATGTTAAAACAAAGTTGATGAAGGGCGAATCAGAAATTAAAATTTATATGTTTCCAATTTCAGTGTAGAGGAAGCAACGCACTAATGCATCATAAAGAAATAAAATATGATTCATGTTTTTAGTTTTAAAGACAAATTTTAAAATATATGCTTTCTTGAAAAATACGTTACAATTTTATAAAATGCATTACAGAAGATAATAAAAAATAGCACAGTCCATGAACTTGTAAAATATCTTTGAAATCTTAAGTAATTTAATAACTTAATAACTTTGTAATATTAAGTAATTATTTCAACATTTTTTTAAACTCCTGAATAATAAATAGAAAAATTACTATTAATTTATTTATTCAATCATTACTTTCTTTATTAATTTGTGCACGACTCCTAAAACAAAAACATACGACATGATTTCTCGTCTCTTTACGAACTCATATCCAGTAATCAAAAAGTGGTTTAAGCATTTATGGAGTTTCATATCTTCGAGAATTTTGGTGATAAAATTCTGAAATTTCGTACATGTCCTTATTAGAGGATGGAGCACAATTTAATTATTGGGAAATTTTTTTGCATGGAGTCCGTATAAAAACTTTGTATACGTTTTTTAAAGTTTTGGCCCCTAAAAACTTTAATCGACTTCATAATATTTTACACCTTTTTTAGTCAACTTTGCAATTTACAGCATATGTCTCTGATCAATAGTTAAGGAATAAAAGTCCCATTAAAGGTTTTTGAAACATCCTGTGTATATAAATACACAAGAATCGTTCGTTTAAAGTTGTAAGAAAAATATATTTTACTTGATGAAACCGGAAAATGAAGAAGCCTTAGATTAAGTACATTAATTCTACAGACGAAAAGAGATATTAGCATATTAGCCAATGAAAATGCTTTTCAATTCCCTAACATCTAAATGGTACATAAAATATTCAAATTCTCAATACACGACTTCTGTCGATTACATTTAATTACATGATTTTGTTGATTACATTTAATTACACGATTCTGTTGATTACACTAATTTACATGACTTATGTTGATTACAATCATAATAAGATGGTCTAAAATTGTAGAAACTTAGTTTACGAAAGCGTTGAATAATAAAAATTTATGAGATGAAATAAATATTTCCAAATATTTTAAGTTAAGTGGTAGAACAATTGCATCAAGTCATCGTGTAGAAAAAAAGTGGTTTAGTAAAAGATCAAGCATTTGATAATTTTATTCTCTGGAAGAATGATTTCGTACCAGTTTATCAGTTATCTTTCTGTTTGGATTGCAAAGTCTTTTTTGTTTAAAAAAATAAGTTTGCCTTTTTGATCATGAAATGTCCAAGAAGAAGAACGAAGGGAAAAAAAGAAGACGAGAAACAATGGATTTCTGGAAAAGAGCAGCTACAAAAAAGAATCACGAGTACATATCGAACAATTTTGCTCCTCTAGAATAGAAAGAGTAGCTTGAAGTTCCAAAAAAACACACACACACACACGCACTTTAGTTTAAAAAAACCAGTTCCTGTTTTTTGATGTTTTTTTCGATAGCGAGTATTACAGACCTCCACCCACCACCCTTATGTGATTTTGTGATTTCGGTTGTATTATTTTTTTTGAATGCAAATTTTTTGTGATGTTACTGATTACATTCATGATGTACAAGAAAACTTTATTTTGAAAAAAATAAATGGCACAATTCTTTCTAAGTAGTAGATTTGTTTTGAATAATTTATCTTTTGAATTTCAAATTTTAAAGATTAAAAATTGCTTTATTATGACTAATGGGTATAGTTTAATGTAATTTTTTAAATAAAAATTTTTATGATATTCTAAATTTTAAGTAAATCGAGATTGCATTTTTCAAATAGATATTTTACAGAGTAGGACTTGCTTGGGAATGTTGCGAGATGAGTTGAAGGTAATTTAAACGGCAAAAAAGAAATTTAATGTAAGAAAATATTACCAAATTTATCTTTATGTTCAAAAGATTAAAAGAAACACCTGATGTTTAAGAAAAACAATATTTATGATTTTGAATTGATACCAATATTTTTAATTAATATTTAAATTTTTTTATTAATGAATAAACGATTGTAATAAATCTGCATAAATTAAACTCTTTCATAGATCTTGGCTCTTTTAAAATTGCAAAATAACTTTTTTGTATATAATGATTCCGTTTTGTCAGAAAAATATATTATGAGATGAATAATTTTGTTGAGCTTTGGGAGCACTTCTTATTATAGACATTAAAAAATCGTTCTTTTATATTCATTTTGCACAGAATCTGCGTCTGAAAGGTTTTTCTACCCAGATTTCAATACCAGATACAGTTTGGTATCTAAGAAAAAATTTATTGCCACCTCAGACTATAAATTTCTTCTCTAGTTATAATCTTTTCATATCTTCAACACTTATAAGCATGGGACATGTTTCAATTATAAGGAAGATGGGCAAAAAATCTGTTCTAATTGAATTTTTCCAGTTATAAATAAAGTATAAGGTGAAAATGTAGTTAGTTTACAGTTTCTCAACTTACGACCATCTTTGTGTTCAGAAGAATAGATGGGCGCTTTGGCGGCAAGAAAATACTCAATTGTTTTCTAGTTTGCTTTAATTTGGAAAGTCTTCATTGATATATGGCAGCGGTGGTCTAATCTAAGGTCTCGGCTTCGGAACCAGTGGGTTTCTGGCTCATGACCCGATTCCGCCAAAGAGTTCTCGAGTAAAGTTAAATCCATTTTAGTCAAATGTCATCACATGAGGTGGCGTGGAAGTTTAGAGAGGGGAATGGCAGCACAGGTATTGTCCTCACCATTTGACGGCAGTTCTAAGTTACGAGGTTACGATTCCCCAAATAACCTTAGTGTTGTTTTAAAATGGAACTTTGATATAACTAAGCTCTGTTGGTATGTACTTACAAAAAAAGTCAAAAATATTCAAACCTGATAATATCCTCAGACTGTGCAAAACGTTTAAACATTTAAAAAATGCTGATTCTCTGCAGTTTTTTATTAATTTCGTTTCAGCCCGATCTCCCCCTACCCCCCTAAAAATGTTCAAAACACTCGCCACCAGCTGGAAAATGGTGCCGTATGAATTATTATGAAGCAAAATATGAAATGAAAGTTACTCAAATTTTTTAAAATCCTTTCTGAACCGTGTTACAAATTATGTTCCAAGTGTATTATCTCAAAAGCATTGTTTATGGCAGTAATCTAAACAGTTTGGCAGAACTGAAAGATGCGAACACGGATTTGTGCATAAAGTTCCTTCTGATATGCTAAGAGTTAATGTTGGAAATAAAGTAATGCGATGTAACGTGCTTTCTGAAAATGTGGATGCCACATTGAATGTGCTTTCTAACACGTATCAGAAACGCTTAAACAGATTTTAATGTCCTATTTGGTTAACAATATTACGTACACCATCTTTTGCCCTTTGTGGTGAGCTTTTGAAACTTCTATGTTTTTAGTGGGGGAGGAGAAGTAATTCCCATGGCCTCCTTTAAAATATTACCAATTTTGATAACATCTGGTCCAGTAGTTTTCCTTTTATGACCATTTCAAAGTGAAACTTTAATTGCAACCACTTTGTGCCTTTCCTTTAGTGACAAACATACTTTTAAATCTATTTCATATTAAGAAAGTTAATAGTCTCAATTTTAAATTTTAAAAATAATAAAATATTAATTAAAACAAATAAAATAGGAATGTATTCAGTAAATAAAATGCCACTGTGATCAATGGTCAGCATTATTTTTTTTATTTATTTCTTGTATTCTGACTCTCGAATATTGATTGAAATATCGTAACTGGTATAAATTAAGTATTCATCTTTCAAAAAAAAAAAAAAAAAAAAAAAAAAAACGACAAGGGGTAAAAATGATCCTTTTTTTATTGGCTTATGAAACTTTCATAGAGCAATTTTTTAAGACATTTAACACATACAGGTTAAGTACTAGTATCAAAATCAACCAACAAATTCTGTATATATTTCTCTTGGTAAATTACTAAATTTTATAAATTTTCCAAAATACATTATCACTAGAAAAATTAATTATGATTGAACATACATATTAGAATCAGTTGAATGCAAACTTTCATCAAAAAACACTTCTATACAATTATCCTTATCACTAAAATCCCTTTCTGCTTCATTTAAGCGTATCTGAAGTTAGGCTTCATAATAGGATCAGTAATTTGGATGATATTTCGAGGCTCAAGTTTTAGCTCCATCTGTTAAGACTTCTTTATCACTGGGGCACTAACGGGGAGGTCGGTCTTAGAGACCGACTAAAGAAGTAACTGAAGAGAAGTAACTAACTTAGACGTCGCTTAAAGAAATAACTGAAATATTTAAAAAAACCTCAGCTGAAACCGGTTAAAAGAGTACGCGTGTAACGAAGGTCACAAAACAGGAATATACTGGGTTAATCCATTAAATTTTTTAAAAATAGATTAATTGTGACCGAAAGTACATTGTTAGTGGTCTCACAGACCGCAAGTCCCCAGTTACGGGTTAAGATTTTCATATTTCAAAGTTTTGGCAGAGGTGAATTTTAATAAATTAACAAAAAATAAATTATGGTCAGCCAAACTCATTATTTGATCTAATTTACAAAAGTAGAAACCAAAAAAAAAAAAATCGTAAAAACCATTCTTTCTACTCCGTTTGAAACAAACGTACTCATGATGTTCAACTATACTACCTTATAAACAAGGCAATTCCTAAAGCATCTAAATTGAGAGGAAACAATAAAATTGATCACAACAAAAGCGCTGTAATTCGACCTGTCGAAAAAATAAAGCTGACTTTTTCAATGCTAAGACTCTCAGTTGATTTTGAACCAAATTCAAGGATTCAGAGCCTTTCTGTACATTCCAGAGGTAGAAAACAAATGGCCTTAAACTCCAGTCCTTCGTTAAATCCCTCACATCCATTTTCCGCTTTCATTTTTTGTTACTTTTATTTTTTTTCTTCTACTTTTATCTCATTGTATTATAAACGAAGGCAAATCCTATTTAAGCAATCTGTGTGTCACTGTCTGAATAGAGTTCAGGGAAAAGGATGCAAGTAATTTTCTCAGATAATTATTTTTCAGAATTACCTATTTAAAATTAAACTTTTTCTTTATTTGTTATGAAATGGATCTTCTCTAGTTCGCTTAGCTTATAAGACTCAATGGAGAGTTATCTTTTTTCAATTACTCTTAGATACCGAAATGCCTAGCTAAATAAAAGTTATCTGATGAGTATGTCACTTTTAAAATAGAGTTCCGAAATTTTCAGAAAATAAACCACTTTGTTTCCGAGAAACGCGTTTCACTTTTAGATATCTTCTATTTGGAGAGAGACCCTAAATGCATCAAATGTCATACTGATTTTACAATAAAATATATTATAATAAAATGCTCTGTTTTTAATTCCTATCGTGACCATTTTATTAATTCATCACCCATAAATATAGAAACCAACACATATTGTTCAATATTGCATGAATTTGATCAATATTCGCAGTGCTGCATAATATTGAGGAATATTGCTTAATATCATGTAATATTGCTCAATATTGTATAATATTGCATGATCAATATTCTCAATATTATATAATATTGAGGAATATTGTTTTAAATCTTATATAATATCGCACAATATTGAACAATACATGACATTTATTAATATTCACAATATTTATAATATTGAGGAGTATTGATTTATATCTTATAATATTATACAACATTGTACAATAGTGCATGAAATTGGTCAATATTCGCATATTGAGTAATATTAACTAATATCATTCAATATCACACAATATTGTATAATAAACCTTAAAGGTTTCTGGGTGAAAAAAACCATTCAAGTATTTTTAATTAAAAAAAACCATTCGTATTTTGACTTATATATGTTACTAATGTTTTTCGATTGTGATTCGATGTTTCTATGTTTGATTCGACTTTAATTGCTTACTTATGGAGCTTTCTTTTGAAATTCTATGCCAGTTTTATAAGTTACTTTCATGCAATAGAAGTGATATATAAGTGATTGATAAAGCGCTTTTAAGTTTTACGTTGTCTTTCGCATGTAGCTGGCTTTTATTTTATTTTTCAACATATGCATAGTGAAAATTCACCAAGGTTGACACTGGTGCCCGAATCCAAAATCCAATCCAATCGGAACCAGCAATGAATATTTTTGAAATACTGGAAACATGAACAAATATTTCCGTTATTTTAGACTTTTCAACTATATATGCAATCAAAATTATTGCAATTCGAGATATCAAAATAAAATGTGTTTGATTTGTAAACCATTCTAATGAATTACAATAAGTAAGGCTACCATTTTTAATTATCTCTTATTATGAAACATGCTTTAAAATACGAGTCACATTCTTTTGCACAGAAAAGTATAAGGCAAATAATGCATTGATTATTGCAAATGCCAGAATATTAGAAGCGAGTACTGAAAGAATATATTGTTATCAGACTTACAATTGTTAGAAATTTTAGAAGTAAATATGCACCAGGTAGCCCTAATTGACAACGAATTTGTGATAACTCTGCATTGATATAGGAGAAAGTATTAAGGACAATGTAATTGTTTACTTCGTAAAACGTGATTGCTATAGCATGGCCAGATTTACCTTCAAAATCACTTTATTAAGTTTTTAACCTAATAAGCACAAAATGAATTCGTGTAAAATGGTTTATAAATTTGAATTTCCTCGAATTCCTCATGTGAAAATTACAAAAGAGGAACAGAATTCAGATAACCAAGAATTTTATGAAATTTTGGAAATATTTTTTAAAGCAATTCAAAGTTAATATCGACATTATAGAAAATAAACACAGTGTTTCATATGAATAATCGCAATCCAAAAAGAATTTAGTGTACCCTAATTGATTGTTCTGTGTGGAATTTTTTAGTAAGCAGAAAAATTCAAAAATCCTATGATACATTTCTTAAAAATTTCAATCTTCGATTCCCAAATGCTAAAATAAATCTCTAATAAGATCACTTGTTTATATCACTATAAGAAATACTTGTTATTATAAGAATATTTTGCATTTTTTACAAAGCAATAGGATGAATATCGCTCGTGTACTTAAGGTAAATTTGAGTATTTTCAGAAAAACTCATTCCATTAAAAAAAAAATCTGAGTCCATTAGCATTGCATGATCATTCTATCGCAATCTACTTCTCGGATTGGTGAATTATAAAGCGAACACTTTACACATACTTCTTTAAGGAAGCTGAGGTGCTTCAAGAATTTTATTAAAGTATATATAATAGTTATTTTGTGAGTTTATATTAAATTATTTGAGAGAAATTCACCAGTAATACAACAAATACAAACGGACCTCACTCCGTAGTAAATAGTTAATCCAAGAATTTCTACACGCAGGATGCAACATACATGAGAAAATTTAAGATTGCCTTCCTTATCCATAATATTAAATTCAAGGTACTTCAAATATGGAAGCAGGGCTCCAACCCAAGAAGGTCTCGAATGAATCCCTTTACGCATCTCATTTTTACAATCTTTGATCTTCAGAAGGGATCATAAAATGTTTCTCGAACATAAAAAAACGCATGAAACTGCTTCTTCTCTATTCGATCTCCTTCTTACCTCCTTCGTTAAAGCATACTGCTGTATTTGCAGCTTGTGAAAAAAAGTAGAGTTGAAAGGTTTAACTCGATATATTTATAGGGTTCTAAAAGTGGAAAGCGCTTCAGTTAGAAGACTTATTTGATGCAGATTTTCTGGGGAATAGAAGGGAAGAAATATGCTCTTAATTTTCATCGCAGATAGTAACAACCCTTTAGATGCCTTAACATTTTTTTTTCATTTGATATTTATTATTTTCAACAAAATATATTTCAACGAAACAATCGACTGAGAATAGTAGCTCCGATGGATAGGATTAATTTTATTTTGTGGATACGTACCTCCACTGATGATCCTATTTCGAAGATACAAAATTAAAAAAGCACATATTTTCAAGCAAAAAAATCTCACGAAGTTCGTAAATGAAATATAAATAAAACGAAAGGGATTGGTTTCCTCGAAACTTTCTCACTTGTTCTTTTTTTAAAAATCAAAGAAATCAATATCTTATCTCCCTTACATAAAACTGTAACGCCTTACAAGCATTGATGATCAATAATTTCAAAATATAGATCTTTGATCTGAATCTAGCAGTTTTGCTATATCTGTAGTACGGATTTTATACACCTTTTTGCCGTAACAATATCTATATAATATGTAGCTCCAAGTATGTTTGCATTTTAGTTTTCAGAACAGACATACGAATAAACATGAGGTCAAAAATTTATTTTTTGAATTAAGAAATTCTAAAATGTAGAGATTGATTGAAATTCCTATTTTTTATGGTCTTAATTTTTTTGGTATATTTCAGAGAGTATTAGAGAAAGTCAAAAGTACAGGGTATAAAAAAGAAATTATTTTATGGCCAATAAAAGGAATTAATTTAGATTTTTAGCAATGAGAGAAAACGAAAAATCTAGATAATTTGGGTAGAATGATATTTTTGGCACTTATTTATATTCTAGAAAATATATTTTTCCTTGCTGTAGACGGTCATAAAATTTCCGTATTAAAATAATAAGCATTTTGTTAATATAATATCAATAAGTAAGAGTCTAAGTTAGTGTTTTAAATTTCCAAAATAGTCACGAACCTATGACTATTGTTATTAAAATATCGAGGCTCTAATGTTTTTCATTAAATAGCCTTTACTCTCTTCCATCTCTGGTCATAATACATTGTTAAGAAAATCCGTCCAATGATTATAACCTATGATTACTGATATTAAAAAATCAAGGCTCTCATATTTTTCATTCAAAATATTTTGGTTCTTCCTCTATGTTCGTAATTCATAATTAAGGGAAGCAGTCCAGTAATATTCCTCTGAAAAGTTCAATAAGCTTTTGGGAATGAGAATTTGCTCCACATCAAATATCAAAACAGTCATGAAACCTGTATGATACTTTATTAAGATAGTAGAATAACAACTCAGTGCTGTAGATGGATAAATGTGCTTTAGAAACTTTCATTCATCAAACCAATTTCATTAAAACTTCAACAAACATTTATAGTAAACTATAAATATTTTATTTTTATAAAGAGTTTTTTAAAATAAGCATTTTGATGAAAGGAATTCCTTTTGTTTACATAAATTTTGGGCTATAACATTTCAAAATTTACATTTATTTAAAACAATATTTTAAATTACTACTTTTTGAATTTTAAAGTGCATAAACATTTCTTACGTGAATTTTTTAACTGTCCAATAATTTATCAGAAGGCACAAGATGTTATAATCATTTTATAAAGAGATAAACCTTAAGCAATTACAGCACACAAATGATTTTCTCTCATATTTGTCCTATGGTCGAAAACATATATTTGCAAAAACTCGTGACGAATATCAATAAAATGATCCTCGACTTTGACAGCAAAAGGAAGGTGGTGTTTTCAACAAAAGGGAAAGCTCTATTTGGATCCTAGATCTAGAAATTCTTGTGGAGAATGCCATGTGACATAATATCCTGTTGAAAAGCAAATGCTACTCATATTATAAAAAAGGCAGTTAATTTTTCTCTCTGCAAGATTTATTCGATATGAACTACTAAGTGAAAGACACAGTGTACTATTGATAGATCTGTTAAAATTATTAATTTCTAAAAAATCTACTTATTTGCAATGTGTCTTGTTATCTCACATTTCCTGGAATATTCTTGAAAAAAGACATAACTCTCCAATATCCATCTTGGAGACTACTTTACCTCCACTTACTTCCACTTACTTACTTACCTCTTAGACTACTTTACCTCCACTTACTTCAGAAAATTTTACATTCAGACTAGCATTACGAATGAAAACTTTAAGTTATAAATCATTAGCATAATCGTTTCGAGAATAAAAAGCAGTTGCTAATAAATTAGCTTATTTGGTTATTTCTATTACAGAAACAATCGTCTTTGTGACATCGCAACATGCCTTCGATTTCAGACGCCAACCTCACATCAATCATGTACACTCCTCGTCCGAAAAGCTATTCTTTGTTTATAAGATATTAGATAGGTTTTTACAGAAACGGAAATAAGTGCTATTAAATAGTTTTTTGCATGTCAACCAAGAACAATCTTTATTTCTTCAGTCCATGATTTATTGTGATGTGCCTTATACTTTTTATGTTCTTTTCATTTCTATATTATCGCATGTAAAATGTACAGGGCAATAAAGTATAGTAATTTTCAAATAATAATCAGCAATAAGATTTAATGAGGTTTCATAATTCCAAGTTTGTTTAAAACATTTTATTATTGATATAAGTTTTATTAACAGAAAATTTGAGGACTTAAAACATTTCTCACAGGTGAAATTCAATGCATTTTCTGAGCCTCTGTGTATTTCTTTTTGAAACAAAACTTTGGTTACAAATTTTGGTGAAACGATTAGAAGCAGAGATACAATGATAAGAATCAGATATTGGATACTTATACTTTTAGCTAAATTGATAGATTTTAGTTTAGTAAATAAAATTTTTAAAAAAAGATTTAAAATAATAATATAGGCACCTCTAATATTGTTTAGTAAAAATATATTATTGTTAGAGATATTGTGTGTATGTGAGCCTCTAATGTTTAAATGCAAGTTCTAGTACAGATTTAACAACGAATTTTATTGTCTTTTAAGAATTTAAGTTACGAATTGTCTTTTAAGTCTTGCTGGTATTAACCCGTAACTGGAAACATGATTTTTTTATACAATTGGCAGTAATAAAATTGTAATTCATTTCCCGATTCGAACCATCAAAAACACGTAAAAAGGAGAAATGTAACTTTGACTAACAAATGTTTTCTGATATTCATTACATTTATTGCCGTGAATATTGTCTTAACAGACTGACAAATAAAGTTATCCTATTTTTCTATGCAACTTTTGTTTGAAATTTTTATCAATTTTGCACAGTTGTGCACTCTCAGTATTAGGAACACCTTCAAATGGGTAAATAATAATAAGAAAATATCTACTACATCGTATAATCAGCCTTATTTATAAATGCTCGAAAAAATATAGAATGAAATACTATTTCACCAAACTAAAAATAATAACAACGTTGTAGGTTATATAGGTTAAGATAAACTTCCAATGTACATCATAACCATATTAGAACTACTTAATTCCAAAGAAAGTGAATACATGCAACGAACTTATTGAGCAGTTTTTTGGCTGATGTCTTAACCTATAAAACAGTTGGGGAAAATTACATGGATGCTCTATGAAATTTAAGTAGAAATTAAAAACGAATTACTTTAAAAAAAGCACATAATGCCATCTTGCGTTTCTTTTTATCGATGTAATAGAGGCTGTTTTTAATTTAACCAAAATTTTTAATTCATGAATGTAATACCACCATAAAAAATTACAAATAAAAATGGATGTTTTAATTTAAAAATAAAACATAATGATAGAATAATAATAAAGTCAACAACTTTTTTGTAATACCTTGTCCTCTCTAGCTCTTTATTTTATCCACATTTCCACACTATCCGATTATGACCTACATTAAACTATTATCAAGTTTAATAACATTTGGTATAGTAGTTTTCTTTTTATGATCATTTCAATGTGGAACATTAATAATAATCGCTCTGTATATTGCTTATTTTCTGAAAATATTGCTCTGTATATCGTGTGTTATTTTTAAATATTTTCTGAAAACATTAAAAGCAGATCAATTTAAATCACAAACGCGAGTCTACTAATTATACTTATGAAAAAAAATCCGAATCATTCTCGTTGAAATCGATATTTGTATCCGAAACTATATTTAAATTTACTTGACGGAAAAGAATTTTATAAATATATAAAAGTACTTATAACAGATAAAGAAACCAACGATTTAGCAAAATCGTCTGAAATAATTTGGGTATAAAATTAGGCTTAACTGCTGACTGCAGAACTTTTCGAAAATTATTTTTATTTAATATCTAGGAACAAAGCAAAAAAAATCCCTTTTATCCTCTTGAATTTAAGAGGACATAAATTCTTCTAGAAAACAAAACAAAAAAAAAGCCATTTGGATACCTTGATAATTCGAAATCAAAAGGAAAGAAAAGGAAAGGGACTGACAGATTAAATTGATCAAAAGAACTTTTTTTATACATATTACCTGATTTAATTTAGAGAACGTGTAATTTAGCTTGAAAGGCTCAAAATTTACGCCTCAACATTCAGCGTTTTATTAATTTATTTCGCATTTGTTGCTTAATTCCTTTTCTCAAGTGTACATACTCTCTACACCTTTCTTAGATCAAAGGAAAGACAACAGGAAAGAGAAAGATAAACAAATGCTTCTTGGATTAAAATGGAATTATTATCCTACAAAAATAAGAGATAAAAGGATGTTATTGTCACTTGAGAGGGTTGAAATGAAAATGTTTTATTTGGGAGTTAGTAAAAACGTGGAAGATAAAGAATGTCAATTTCGATCGCAATTACTCTGCATGTTTTGCCTTATTGACTGAACATTTACTTTTCAATGCCCAGTTGAAGATACCTACAGAACATTGCATATTTGGTGTTTCCTTCATAAATTAATGGTTTAAAGTAATTTAATAATACATTTAAAATTATAAAGAGTCATCTTGAAATGACTCATATGAAGTGAATTTCCTCCAATTCTTCCTTTTGTAAATTTTAGAAATAAGCTTTTGTTTATTGCACTAACTATTTTGTACTTAAATTATTTTGAGATGTTTTTGAATTTTATATCTCCTTTAGCTAATCAGGAGAAATTAAAGGAGTTTAGGAAATAATTCAATGAAGGTAATTTTCTAATTCATTTGAAGTGATTAAGCAACCACATGGCATACTCTATTTTAGTTGAACATTCTATTTTTGTACACCCTAATGTGTACAATTAACATCGTAATTGCATTGGATGTTTTGCCTCATAAGTAGAACATTTAATTTTCCATAGTTAACTCAGGAACATCGCAGATTTGGTGTCTCTTTCAAAAATTAATGGCTTAAAGTAATTCTTTAATAAGTTCAAAATTATAAAGCGTCATCATGAAGTGCTTAATATAAATTGAATTTCATCTTTTTGTATATTTTTAGAAAAGAATGTAAAGGCAAACTTTTATTTATCACAGTAGCCTTTTGCGCACTTAAGTTATTTTGGGTTGTTTGGGAATTTTAAGTCTTGTTTAATTAATAAGCGATTGAAAATAATTCACAAATTCATTTGAAGTGCTAACACATCCACAAGGCATGCTCTATTGTAGTTGAAAATTCTCTTTTTGTACAAATTGTAATTGTATTGGATATTTGGCACCATAAGCTGAAAATCTAATTTTCTATATCCTTTTGAAGATAACAGCGGAGCATTGGAGATTTTTTTGTCTCATTCATAAATTAAAGGCTTAAAGTAATTAAATAATTTCAAATTTATAAAGTGCCATCATGAAATGCCTCATATGAATTAAATTTCCACTTTATGAGGGTTTTACGAATAGATAATGAAATTAAGACTATTTATTACACTGTATTTTTTGTATAATTAAAGAGCTTTGGGAGATTATGGAACTTTATTACTTCTTTGATTAATCAGTGGTGAAAGATAAATCACTATTTACTTGAGTGATACCCCCCCCCCCCCCCCCCCCCCCCTAGTTTAGTTGAACATTCTCTTTTTGAATACTTAATGATATTTTAAAGCATCGGATTAGCTTTTACAGAAAATAAATTAGTAAAAAGAGTTTCTCAATAAATTCTCATTTTAATTTCATATTTAAAGCATAAAAAGTTTTTCGCATTCACTTAAAATGATCAAGATAATTAGCTGCTGGAACATATTAAGTTATTAAAAGAATGATTAAAATATCACGTTAGAGAAAAGTTAAGATTCTAAAAATCAAAAATTAGTCATCTATTATTATTTCACCAATAAACTCCCAAGCTGACATTATTTTTAAAAAAAATTATTTATGTAGTTTTTTTAAAGCCATAGATCAATTTTCGTGAAAAACTGTTAATATTTACATATCTTGAGGCATTTTTTCATTAATGAATTTGTAATTTGTATGACGGTCGTCAATTTACAATTGAATAAATTGTCTTTTTCTGACTTGCCATGGAATAAACGAGAGTACATTTAAATTTTTATTTATAAAACACATTTCTATTGATCTCGTTTATTTGCATTTCCATTTTCTGGAATCCTTCAAACCGATCTTGTGAGCATCATTAACTCTTTATAGATTTTACTCTATAACTGTTTTAGGGCTGTATTTTGAACTAACAGACGACATAAGAGTAGAAATAAACATAGACGTGCCATTATTAAAGGCCTCATATGAATTGAATTTCCTCTTTATGTGGACTTTAAGAATAGATAATGAAATTAAGACTATTTATTATACTGTATTTTTGTCTAATCAAAGAGCTTAAAATAACATCTAAAAACATCTAATAAATACCTAAAAATAACAACATAAAATATTCATTTAACTTTGATAATTATAAAAATAAATAAAGCCTCATCAACGATTGTATGGAAAAAGGACATAAAACTAAGCTAATATTTATAACTTAACTGCATAAATATTTTTGAAGAATAGCCAGATTTGAAAGAAAGAAAATGGCTGTACAATTCATTAAAATCACAATTTGAGTACCAGTATTTTAAATTCAATGAGTAATATAAGAAATAAGATGGAGATATGCACCCTTACTTAATTTATATGTGTAACATGATTTTTTAAATATTTAAAAGTTATTCTAAATGCCGTGACTTAAATGTATAAAATTTTGCACGGAATTTTTTAGTAAGTGTAGTTTTGCATGTAATTTTTCGATTCAATAATTTGAGAAAAACATGACAAAAGTTCAAATTGGATTTTTATATACTATTATCGTATGCCAGAGATTGATCACCGAATCACTCGTCAAGAATGATAGAAAAAGTTTAGGAAAATCGCAAAATTCTTACCAAAAGTCAAAATTTCATAACGGTTGTAGCAACTTTCAAATAATTCATAGGAAAAATACATTCAGTATATGAAATTTTGATATCAGAGATCAAATGGAAAAGATATCAAGAAGTCTGAATGATTAAATTATATAAAATAAATTTTGACCACATATCATTTTTTTAGAAATTGAAGAAATAAGAATTTGGAAAGTTATAATTTAGTTCAAGGTCCTAGAAATGCATTATTTAAGAATTTTTTCCCACTTATTCAATAAGCATTGCTTTCTCGACTGTCATTTTTATCTAAATAAATACAAACACAATTATTTTCTTCAGTTATTCTATGAATAATCGCCACCAATTCTGAGGATTACGATTGCCTTTGACAATACGTTTCACTGAGTAAACAAATAAAGAGAAAAAATTGTAAAATAGTACTGTGCAATAAGAAAGAAGATACTCATATCTCGTTACAGGAGATAACACGTCGTCTTACAGCTCAAAGCATGACTCCGCATCACGAGTTCCTACTCTCTAAAATACATATTTAATTCTTAGAAGTAATAAAGATGACATTTTGACTTATAAGACTTATATGACATCCATATTAATTAATTTCTGAATATGATTATGTATTAACATTAATGCAATGTCAGTTTCAATGAATGAATTCACAGACTATTTAAGATGACATTGAATTCGACCTTTTCTAATGAATTTTAATTTTATATAATATCTGTACTCCATACGGGTGTTTGTTAAATAGCATTGAGATGGTTCATAATTCACATTATAATGCTATATTTTTGTAAAAGAAGGCTGAAAACAAATATATGTTTCAGAAGCTAAAACTGTCAAAAACAGTCTAAAAGAAATCGAAATTTAAGTTGGTTTAATAAGCATTTCTTGTTAAATGTTAATAATCGCCATTCTACAGTTAACTTTAAACCAAAGGATTAGAAATATCTTTAAGAAACTGATATTTTGATTCAGTTTTCACTGATTGATTCACTTTTCTCATCTATTTCATTTTATCTAAAAAAAATTTATCCTTTTATGTAAAGTCTGAATTGCTAAGAAAATAGAACCAATCGAATTTTCATTAATATTCAATGAAACGTTTAATAAAATATCACGGAAATATGAGTATTCATCTAATTCATAATTTTATTGTATACTATTAATCTAATAACGTAAGTTTGTAACAATGCCATTGGCAGTATTTCAATTTCAGTGCGATACAAGCAGCAAGTCCATTCATCTTTTCAAAGAGACTTGCACTTTAAAAAAATCTATTATATGAATAGAAATTAATAAAAGATGTATTATTGCTAAAAGGAAGAAAGCATCTTTATTGAATGTAAGTTTTCAGCACTCTGTACACATGAATTGCTAAAGTTTGTAGAACATAAAGCTCACAAAACTTATTATTGAATGAAAGTGTCAAATGTAAACAAGTGCTCTACGAACATTTATTCATTCAAAATTTGTACAGCCGCACTTAGCTCTCCGCTTTTCTTAGCTAATTAATAGAACAGCAAAGCATTATAAGAAATTTTTAGAGGATGGCTTGTTGTATCACCAATATTTCTTTTTTGTTAGAATAAAAAAGATGTTGAAGTTACCAAGATGATCAAAATAGGCGTCAAACAGAGAGCACTACGAACTGCTTATGAGAATGGACATTCATATCTTCGAAGTGTATTATCTCATAAAAAATGATACTTACTTAAACTTGAATTTCAGAAAATTAGCCTATCAATAATATCAGTTTCATGTATCTATTTTTAATACTTTTAGCTAAAAAATACTTTAGCCTTTTAAAGCTAAGCAATCCACATTTAAGTCTTTATTGCTTCGATGTAATTCAAATTCTTCACTAGTCCCTTTAATTTTTAATCAAATATTAAAATTTATATCTATGACAAAAAGATTTAAATGTATTTGGGTCTAATATTTATCTTTTTTAGTCAGCTACCGAAATTCACACTTATATCACAAAGAAGAAATACGTTGAATTTCAATTTTTTTTTAATTGTTCATGAAATAACAAAATTTGACGTATACCATAATTTTCAAATAAAATTAGTTAATTTTTAACTTAATCATATACCAAAATTCGTGTGTATATTATGATTATTAGCATAAATTTTAAACTATTCTGTTCCATCGAGTGTAAAATTTGTATGCGTATCACAAGGATTAGAATATTCTTAGATTTAATTTATCTTATTCATTCTAGTCAAATCCATTAATTCGTATTTTACGTAAATATCACCGCATTCCTTCATGTAACGATAATGTTAGATGGCTGTGCAATGGTAGGATGCTCAAAATGAAGAAAATATTTATTTCCACTTTCCACTCAAGCAGAAATCCTCTACGCATCCAAACTTTTCTGTTGTGTTTCGTATATGTTCCTTGTGTACAATTCCATTCGTCTTAGCTGAAGTAGAAATTATAAAAAAAGGAAAAACTTAGAATAATTCACCCCCGCCTCCGCAGAAAACGTTCTATGCAAATTTTACTGTGATTTCGCATGTTTTCTCCCTTTGATTTCGCATGCGTTGTTCGATGGATTCTTACTCCCCTTCGATCAGCAAACAACCAATCATTCATCAAATATTCTTTAAATCAAGAAAGAAAATGGAACTGCTAGTTTAGCAAAGAGTTTGCTTTCTAGTATTATAGAGTCTTCGAACGTTTATTTCAGAAGAAATTTCTCTTGCTTCTCTACTTTATGTATGATGTTCCCGAGCAAGCAGAGAAGGAACACATTTCTCAAAGATTTGTTTTGCAGATCCAAAGATATTTCTCTGTATTTATCTGTCGCTGTTCTTTAATTTTAAGAACAGCGAATGAATTAACAAAGGAAGTTTTCTAATAGAGATTGCAATTAATCGGAGGAAATCTTCGAGGAAGATTATTACATTCCTTGAAGTTTCAAAGCCCATTCTGAAGTTTCAACCGTTAGTAGTTTGTTCCGAGAGAGTCCTATTACGAAGCTTTATTTAAACAGGATGTAGCAAAATAAATTAATATTTCACGTTTTTAAGAATGTAGATACCATATTCGTTTCATTAAAAGCGAATTTAAATTCAAAATTTATTGTAAAATGCTTGAATACTCATAGAATGTTTTAATGTTAAGCTTTCATAAAATTCGATTCGAAAAATTGTAATAAATTTAAAGCTTTATGCATTAATTGAAGTATCTCCCTGTATTTGAATGATGCTACTGTTGCTACTGTTTGTTTCTTGATCAGGAATTCAGGAAATGTTCTAATAAAGGTTGCAAATTATTCGAGGAATATTTCCCTAAGATCATTATATCCCCAGAAGGTTCAAACTCTATTCTCTTGCTTTCGCTATTATTAATTTATTCTGACAGTCCTAATAAGGAATTCTACTTGAACAGGATATTGCTAAATACATATTTCAAGGTTTTAATAATGCGAATATTATATTCGTTTCACAAATGGAGATTGTAGGTTTCTCTTTTACTTTCTTTCTCGTTATATATAAATTCTTAAATATATTAATTTATACAAAATTTTCAAGAAAACAATATTTTTGCAAATATATACTGCTATTTTCTAATTTCTGATATGATAAAACTGTTTCATAAGGGATTAACAGGAGTCAGATCCTTCAATGTTTCCCTTTTAAGAATGAAATAAGTAATATTTCCCCCCCGGGGTTAAAGAGAAAATATTTTTATCAAGACTGATATTAAACGTAAATGAAGTTTCTTTGAAAATATTAATAAAAATTAAAATAATTTTATTATTTAATTACCTCCGAAAAAATTACATTCCATGAAAATAATAGCTATGATTCATCTTTCTACGCCAACTTTTTAAAAATGCATCTGCTATCAAAGAAGTGTACGTAATAATAAAGCAATACTGGCAAAAACAGTTCAACATTTTAAAAACTCACCTACTTTCAAAGAAATATACATAATAAAAATGCAATGCTGGTTAAATCAAGCAAAAAACCACATATACGATTAAAAGATTTTGATGAATTTTGTCGTTTATGCTTCATTATTTGACTACGCGATTTCAAGCTTGAATTATTCAAAAACCCCTAAAGGAAATAAAATCATGTTCTTACATGATAATAAAGGTTGAAATTTATTTAGGTGTCTTTGAGAAAGATTATTATATTTCCAGAAGACTCATACTCTATTCAGAAGAATCTACAGTTCCAAATTTATTGACAGAATCCTAATAAAGAGTTTTATACGCAAAAGGATATAGTTAAATGGATATTTCAAAGTTTTAAGAATGAAAATATTACAATCGTTTCAGTAATGAAAAGAGCAATTCAAACTTTTGTTGCGAAATGTTTGTATTTTCATATTATGTTCTAATTTTAAACTTTCATAAAAATTACAATTTAATAAATTTAAAACTTAATACAGTAATTATAGTTATTTCTCTGTATTTAGCTGATGGTAATCTTCCAATTTGTTTCTCGATAAGAAATTAAGGAACTTTTCTAGTAAAGATTCCTAGTTATTTGCAAAGTATTTGAGAAAGATTATTCTCTTCTAAGAAGTTTCACACTATTCTGTAACTTTTACCGTTACTAATTTATTCTGACAGAAGGAAATTTATCTGAGGAGGATGAAGCTAAATAGATATTTCAAGATTTTGTAGATGGGAATATCATATCCATTTCCCTAAGGAAAATTATAAATCAAAATTAAGAGTAAAATGTTTGAATTCTCATGGAATGTTTTGAGTTTTCATAAAAGCTATAATTCAGTAATTTTGATAAATTTAATTACACCAATTGCTGGTTTTAATTACTGTGCACCCCAGATAAGAACAGTTCAGCATTTTTCTTCTAGAGTTTAATTTTGATGGTATATACATATGATTGAATATGAAATATACTATTTACAATTGTGGATTATCTTTCAGGTAATTACTAAATATTACTGGCCCGGAAATTGCCTCAGAGCTCCTATAAAACACTCACACCCTCTCTACATTGTGACTCCCTAATATTGATCATGGCTTCTATCTCTACACAACTGTTTTCCCACTCTGTAACTCCCATTCTTGTTTAGACGGCCGAAATAGTTAGGTGGTGGTTAGTGACATGACACCGATATGCATACTTCATGTATGAAGGAAAATTGAGCAGCATCATTGGCAGCATCACTACCGCCAATTCTGTGGCGAAAAGGTAACGCCATTATAAATGAACTTCGAAGTAATTTTGATTCGAATTGTTGGAATCCTAGCACTATTTATAGTTGGATGTACACTTGTTGTTGTTGTCATGTCCGTATTTTTCACGGAAAGGGGGGGGCAGTAATTTCTGAGGGTAAAGACCCCTGAGCACCCAGAGGGCAGAAGTCGGACTTCTAGCTCACACACACACACACACGACACAACCCTTTTTATGGGGTGGTCGAATTCATTCATACACTCATTCATCCATCAACAAGTCGGAATTTAGATCCAAATCAGACACCGACTCATCCCTGATTCAGTACCCCAAGAGGTATCGTTTTGTTATGGGAACTTGGAGGACTTTGCAGTCTCGACATATTTAACGTGCCCCAACTGCCATTAGCCAACACGGCGGTCTTTGGCCAAGACGAGGACAGAACCCGCGACCTTTCGGTTACGAGACTGACGCTCTACCAATCAGGCTACCGCGGCCTTGGAGGTACACAATATATAAATAAGATACACAAATAAGATATATAACAATATCGCAAATAATTAAATCGATTCATTCATTTATTTATTATTCATTCATCCATCCATCCATCCATTCATTCATTTATTTATAAGAGCACGAAATACGAAAGTTATGTTGAAAATTTGATCGAGAACAAGCATGGCGTCACAATCTCGTCACAGAATGGGTGACGTTGGAAACCAATGATATTGCTCGATTTTCCTACTTACATGAAATAGAGTAGAGAATGGGAATATGCCACCGGTATTCCTTTATATCCAGTTGTAGCTACTGTTTCCATGTGTTTCTTGATTCGAAATTAAGGAAAATTTATTCGAGGATTCTTTGAGAAAGATTATTAGATTCCTAGAAGTCCAATACTCTATTCTTGGCTTCTACCATTATTAATTTCTTCTGAAGGGAGGCTCTTTATTAGGATTTCTTCAGAATTCTAATAAAGAGATTTTTTTCTAAACTAAGTAAACCGAAATGAATTTAAATTTTAAGGTTTTAATGATATTCGTTCAACTAAAGATTAGCTGAAATCAAAATAAGTAATAAAAGGTTTGAATCTTCATGGAATGTTTTCATCTTAAACTTTCATATAAAAAAACTTAAAAAATTGCAAGAAATTTAACTGCATTAACTGCTAGTATATCTATGCATTTCGCTGATTCAGGTATTTTTCATTGTTTCTGGATTCCAAATTAAGGATAGTGTTTAGTAAAAATTGAAATTTATTCAAGGAATCTTTGAGAAAGTTTATTACATTTCTTGAAATTTCTGTAGTTTCTGCCTTTTCTAATTTATTCTGCCAGAATCCTAATAAAGAGATTTATCAGAACAGGATGTAGCTAAAAGGTTAGTTTTCAGGTTTTAAGAATTCTTATCTTATATTCTTTTTACCAGAGGGGAGTATAAATCAAAATTAAGAGTAAAATGTTTGAATTCTTATGGAATGCTTTAATTATAACACTTAGGGTAGTTAGTAATTTACCAAATGGCAATTATAGCAGATGTAATAATATAAAAATAAATTCAAAACTCAATTGCATAAGAAATCAAAAAATGCATAGTATTTGTTTAAATTTATCAATAAATATTTTTAAGAATCTTTCCGATTTACTGATGTGTATTTTTTACTGCTTTAAAGATACTTTCTTAATTTATGAGCTGTTTCTTCTACTATTGTTTAATTAATTATGTTACACACCCTGCTTCAGGCAAATACCATAATGTTGATTCAGTTGAAAACTTTTAAAATATATACTTTTGATGTTTATGGATTATCTATAATTTCTTTCTATATCAGATTAATGCCTGAGTGCATCTGAATTTTTTTTCTTGTGTCATATCAGGTGTGCTCACTCGCCTGCTTTAAAATAAAGTAATTGTATTTTAGTCAATGGCATTTAGATCCTGAAAAATCAATGTGAAATCTCTCCAATCGGTTAGTAGTTCAAATTGAACATTTGTTGATGTCAGAGACCTATATTCAAAGTCTTGCCTGATGAAATTTATAATAAACCACAGACACTTTGCTTACAACAATTACAAAAGAGTAAAATAATCATTTAAATCCTCTAACCTATTTATATTAATATTTATATTAGGATGCTATAATTACATTGCAAGATCATCTATGCTTCACTTTTTTCTTTCTATTGAACAAAAATAAAAAAGCACTCACGATCGTTATTTTATTTCAATCTTGACATGTTTACTATGCTAGCAAATATTTTTACGAACCAGTAATTTTGCTTTCCAGTATGAATAATATCCTCATAAGAAAGACTGATTTACAGTTATCTGTTACCGAAGCGGCGGTGGAGTGCTGAATTGCTGTGTTCTGTATCCTGTGGTCGCAATGGATAGTAGTCGCAAACTGAAAAGTAAGTCCTCAGCTAAAGCGATAAGAGACAAAGGAGTATTTTAGCAGTCTGAAAAGACCGTAAAGCAACGTGCCGGTGGTAGAGCAATCCCCTCTCCTACCGAATCCTGTCTGGCATCTTTATGTTCTGTGGAAATATCACAACCGAATTTTTTCTTGCGGGCTACTGTCTACTGATTGTTGAAACATATTTATCGTCTGCGTATGTGCCGCCCTGTATTCTTGTAAATAAATGCCATTATTGGTTTTCTATTAATCCTTAACTGGGAAGATGAAAATTTAAGACGTAACTGAGAAGTTGCGGTCTACGAGACAGCATTTTCTTTACACTGGAATAAAATTTCCTAATGAAGTATTAGATTGAATATCAGCCAATATATATATATATATATATATATATATATTCAAAATATTTTTATTTTATCATTGAAAAAAGTAAATGTGTTGAAACATACAATTTCTTCTCAAATTACATGTTACAGTAAATAATATTCTTGAAAAAATATATTACTTATTACTTTATATATTTTTTTAAATATTTATTTTTCCGGTATATAAAGGTATATAAAAAGAATATAATACAAAATTCAACAATTATATGAAAAATAAATAAAAAATTGACAATGGGTAAAATTGGCCCTTTTTTATCGATTTGTCTGCCTTTCACAGCACGATTTTCTAGGGCATTTTAAATATTCAGGTTAAAAACTAGTATAAATATTAAGCATTAAACTCTATATATCTTGGTATATTAATATTTTTTACAATTTTTTCAAAATGCATTATCACTAGGAAAAGTAATTTGATCATACATATCAGAATCAGTTGAATTTGAACTTTCATTTAAAGACTCTTCTGTACAATTATACTTTTCACTAAAATCCCTTTAAAAGTGTTTGTTGCACGAGGATCAGTAAATTCGACGATATTATGATAATTTGAGGACCAAGTTTAACGCCATCTGCTAAGCTTGTTTATCAATCGGACACTAAAAAGAAGCTCCGGTCTCAGACACAATGCTTAAAGAAATAATTTAAGCAACCACTCAAAGCGATTGAAAAAGTACACGTTTATTGAAGGTCAAAAAACAGGAAGTTGCATAGTCAATCCGTTCAGTTGAGGTAAAAATTGAATAGGGGTGAGTGTAAGTGCATCATTAGCGGTATCACAGACAGCACGTCCCCAGTGAAGGGTTAAAGGACTGTTCATTGTGCTTTCACACCAAAAACTGACTACACTAAACGAACTCGACGGAGGAATTCCTTAAAAATATTAAGCAAATTGTAAATACGTTGTCTATCAAAGCATTAGGTTAAACACTGAACAAGGAATAAACTAATATATCAGTAAGGATTTGATCAATCCTTGAATCCAGTACCGTCAGGTGCATAAATTAAGAGTTGTTACGAAGCTTTCAGAGTATTATTTGCAAGTCTAGCATTTAGATTTTTGTCTCAGACATTTACATTTCTTTAAAAAAATTTCTGCATCTACTTAGGTTGCAGCCGCCATGTATTTTAAAGTATGGGTATATTGAACTTTTGCAAGTCATTTTCCTGGACAGACAAATTTTTCTATCATTCCCCTTTTCTTTGTATCTAAAGTTCCATATCTAGAAGGAAGATATGGAACTACAGATAGAAGGAAGTTATGGAACTACAGATAGAAGGAAGGTATGGAACTACAGTAAGAAGGAAGATATGGAACTACAGATAGAAGGAATATATGGAGCTACAGATAGAAGGAAGACATGGAACTACAGATAGAAGGAATATATGGAACTACAGATAGAAGGAAGATATGGAACTACAGATAGGAGGTATATATGGAACATCAGATGGCTCAATATTGTGGAAAACGAACCTTTGAACCGCCATCCATCTTTTCAATTAAAACGGTTTAAAGGACTTTGTTGACAGGCGAAAATCTTCATATCATCATCTTGTTAAGAAAATAAATTAAGGCTTATCGATTTTATGAGGATGCACTATCCCTTATAATATTAATAACGGTTATTTCTATCATATTTAGGAATATATCATTCTTTCTTATGTTTATAATCATGTATTTCGAAATTTTATATAGTAACTATCTTTAATTTCACTAGGTATATTAGAAATTCTTATCATAATATAGTTATTCATTTTTATAGAAATACAATAATTTTCTTCATTTAATTCTTATATAAATATAATAATTAATACTGGGTTTCCGAGCACATAAATATAGAATGCAAGAATTAAAACTTCTTGATACATATAAAAGAGTATTTTATTGAATCTTGTAGCAAATTTTGTAGCAAAATCTTTTGACGATTTCAATGATTCCTTTCATTTTCCTAAAAAAATTAAAATTGATTAACCGTTATGCAAATATAATATTTAAAAGGAATTTGCTCCTGAAAAAGTCTGATGCTTTGTTATTTTTCAATGTCAAAATTTCAATGTCTAATATTTTTTTATTATAATGATTCCATTTTTCCGCATTAAAAAGAAAGTCGCAGAAATATTCTATTTACTAATAATTTTTCATAAATTAATTTTAAAATATCTAAAAATAAGTAATAGACATAAAAAGGATTGAAAATAATCGAAAAAGATTTAATAAACATTATCTCATTTCTTATTTTTGAAATTAATTTGAAGAATTAAGACCTATTAAAGGCTTTAAATGCTTTATGCTAGAAAAGAGACAATTTACACTTGTTCTCTAAACAGTGAACATCAATTAATGCTCTAATTATACTTTTAGGAATTACTTAAGTTTAAAAAACGCAATAAAGGCAAAGAGAGTCCAATGTAAAGAAATATTTGAAGAATTTTTCCCAATGCTTTATGACTTTGCAAGTTTTAATTGTTTGTCAGAAGCCCTGTGAAGAAGAAGAAATCGAAATAAATAAATAAAATGTTGAAAAATTTTCTCATGGAGTATAATTTACCAAATCTTCCTTGCTGTAATTTTCAGGAAAGAAAAAAATGGTGCCAAAAACTACAAAGGAGTAATAACTTGGAAGCTCTTGAATCGTGAAAGTTGTTTTGCTTCGTTTCATCTTATTTTAATTGCCCAAGAACAACTTTGTTAAATTGCATGCTTCCTTAATAATGTTTTTAACTCCATCGAGTTCAGAGAAGCACAAAATAACTCAAGGGTACAGTTGCAATTAGTAAGAAAATGAAGGGAATTCGTGAAGTAAATGCTTTGAAATTCTCTTAAGAGTTATAGCATTCTTAATTTATTGCAAAGAATATTTTGTTCTAATTGTTTGAATTTTACTTCACAGAGCTTTTATTTTTTTTTCTTTCAGCAAAAATTTTCAGAAATTCTTTCAGAAATTCAGAATAGTTGAATAAATAAAATAATTGCAAAATCTCATGTATTACTGAATCAATTTGCTCTCATTTTTATGTAAGATAAAGAGTATTTGCAGAAGATTATTTTTTTATTAATTTTACTTGACTATTGACTACTACTAATAATAAGAGAGTTAATCATTTCATCAAAATAAAATTAACTATTAATTATGGTTTTGCTTGTTGAGATATTTGATTGCCGAAAACATATTTGCAATTTTTTGTAAAATCCATAACATATTATTCCTTGGAATTGAAAAGCCATTAAATAAAATAATGCAAACAATACAAAATAAAAAATTGGGTTATTTTTGATACCCCAAGAAGTTAAATTTGTATATACAGACAAATATTAAATTAAAGTTATGTTTTGTAATTACTGCTATACTAGTAAATAAACAATTTTTTATTCATTGATTACTTATACGGTTTTTTACTTAATTTACTCTTTTGAAATAAATTCGAAAAAGATAAATTTGTGTTTCGTTTTGGAATTTTAATTTGACAGTCTAAAATATGCAATCAACCTTCTTTGACTTTATTTCGAAAATTAAGGAAATTGATGAAACATCAGTTATTATTTTAACTTTGCATGTAAATATACATTAAGTATGAATTTGGAATAGTAATATTTGAGTAATATAACAACTTTTTATAATTTTTTCATTTAAATATTTTATGTGTAAGCATGTTACGGTCACAACTGTTATAAATGCGTCCATATTTGAAATAAAAGAAGGAAGATATTTATGAGTGAAAAAGAAGAGAATAATTCTAAAAATGAGTTTATTTTTAAGAAAATCGATCAGGTTTTCGTTCCCACTAATCAAATTATGCAAAACTCGGAAGCTATATACTCAAAATACTCGAATATTCATTTGTACCACAAAGTATACCAAAATCAATTTTTCTTTTGTTTGATAAAAAGAACAAACATACTGTGCCTTTCTGCAGCTAAAATTCAGTATTTGAAAATGAATTATAAATCAAAAATGCAAATATTTAAATCAATTCAATTGAAATAATGAAATGCAATATTTAGATTTAAAAGTTTAATAGATATAATTTTATTTTCATCCATGCATTGAAATCGAATGCTTTCTGAATTCTAAATATGAGGAAATGAAATCCTTTTCTGGTTCCTACCATTTAAAATTTTTTATTCTGTTTCTTATTGATGAATGTTAACAAATATATATATATATATATATATATATATATATATATAAATTAATTAACAAAATAAGACAACCGAATCAAAACAATAGTCAATAGAAAAAGATTTTATTTTGAATTTGTTTCATTAATTGGTTCTTATTCATTTACCTGTCA
>JAPMOQ010016014.1:14041-44607 GCA_026543055.1 Argiope trifasciata | reverse complement strand
TTATCAATAGAAGAGTTTTTGAAAAAATGTATTTTAAATGATTTGCTAATAAATAATTTGTATAAATAATATATTACTTAATACTATCATATAATATCAGATTAAAATAACTGAAATATTTTGCATCTGTATTGAACCAAATAAAAACTAACTAAAATATATTTGATAAATTAATCGCAGTTTTTTTTACCTTTCTTTATTGGAAAAAAAAATTAAAGAAAAAATGTTAGGGAAAACTGAGGAAGAAACTAATGCAAATATTTATAATGCTATTATTTATTTAAAAGTTATATGATGAAAACATGCAACTAATATCATAAGATAGTATCAATGAAATTGGATTTTGTAATTGAGGACAATTTATCTGCATGCAAATCTGTTGCTTTTGATGCTCTGTCACAAGTATTTCATATTATTTATTTCTATAAACTTTTTCTTTTTTTATTATATTTTTCAATAGTTAGAAAAAAGATAATTTATAAATTATCATACAGTAATTACATTTAATTAGAAATTTTACACATAATATGCATATTTTTATCAGGGCACATTTCTATGCACTCTAGAATTTCAAGTTCTTTATTTTTTGACTAGATTTTTACGCATTTAAAAATCTAATATGTAATGATAAAAAATGCAAACAATTTACTGAAATGTAATGCAACAGAAATATTTAATTTCGCTAAAATTTAATATACATGCAATTTGCGTCTTGCAAAGTTGGTGATGATTTTTCAGTGGCATTTTTCCTACCGTTACGTTATTGCTGCTGTTTGCTGAGACATTTCGCATTTGGGACAATAGGTTATGTCTGCCGTTTGGACATTTCGTTAAAATTTAAAAATAAACTATTTATTTGGAGAAAAAGATTTTATATCAAACTGGTTTCTTTAATTTTTTAAATAAAATTATATGAAAATAAGGCTTAAAATAATTACCTGGGCCTCTTGAACCATTTACAAGCGATCTGGAAAATCACAACTTTTCAAAAATAATAAATTAAATTCTTTTGATAGGGAAAGAAAGGATATTAAGAAGAAAGGATAAGATTAAAGAAAGGATATTATTATATTGATAGTGAAATGAGATGATCCGAGTGGATGCGTTAGAAACTTCCTTTTATGTAATAACAATCGTTTCACCGAAAAGCATTGAAAACCTAACATATCTGTCCAAATGCTTGATAATGACACATTTGTATTCTCGAATAGTTCTATTTAAATTTTCATTTGAAAAAACAACAACTATTATTTCAATCAGCAGTGGTATACAGAAATCAATATTCTTAAAATTTCAAAATCTTTTGATACCATCCTTTAAAAGACATTTTAGAACAGATATATCAAACACATTCAGAGCCAAAATATAAATAGTTTTTTTAAGAATTGTAAGTAGATTATGATAAGGAGGCTATTTCGGAAGCTGTCAAAATATTAAAACAAAATATTTTGTGTTACATTAGAAATTTCTCTTAAAAAGACACTCTCTTATTATTTCATATCAACATGCAGTATGTTTCTGAATTTTTTTTCCTACTTATTGAACTTTTCTCGATATTTAGCCTTCGTCATATTAACTTTCAAATTACCATTAATTATTTTTTAAAAAATATCATTTATTAATTTATAAATTTTATCTATAAATCACGCACATTCTTTATCTAAAGACTGCTAAATTAATTCTAATTTTTGCATTACCATAAACGATAGTTGTTTGAGCTAAATTACGCTTGAAATATCGAAATTAAATCAAAGCATTAAAGAAATATAAGCATTTGCTTATTAGAGCATTATATAAAAACGAATTAAAATCCAAGTTATGTCATTTCAGGTATCTAACGTGCAGCCAAGCATCTTAATAGACAGTAATAATGCAAAATTAATTCAAGCCTACAATTAAAACTAGGACGTATTTTATCTAAAAGAATGAAAACTTATGGAAGAGTTCCACTATATAATATTAATTTTTAGTGATTTCATGAGGCTTAAAGTGCATTGTAATTAATTAAAGGCATTTTTAACTTGAAAATTGTAGCAGATTTGTTTATATTAACGGCTGAGGTGCAGAAATGAAAGAATTAGAAACAGAGAGAATGAATTTAAATTGTGTTTATAAACATTTTCTTAAAGTATAAACATGGTATTTAGAACTGATTATGCCAGACGATATTTATGTCTATAATTTTAAAATCACATTTTTAAAGACTAAAATATAATTTGTATAAAAAATGGCAAATATCTTGAACGATTTGCTAATATCTGTTTAAAAATTGCTAAAGCTTCTGCAAAAAACAACAAAGAATGTGATATAAAATACGTATTTCAGAAAAAAATTATCTTTCAAATAATGTATTGAATTCTTATAAATAATATTTTGTTTAAAGATCTAAAATATTATGATTCAATATTTGATAAATTTATTACTTTTTCTGGGAGAAAAGTAGCATAAAAATACATGCAACATTTCAGTGATTTTAATTGTTGTATATACATGATTATAAATAATTCCACGACGATAATTACAAATTAACAATTATCATACAGCAAACACAGCTGAACAAATACAAGAAGACTTTCAAGAAATTAACGTTTTGATTATGATATATATGAAAAGGTTTATCTAATTGTATGAAAAGGAAAAATATATAGCTATCTATTCATTGTATAACATTTTTCGAAATAGGTTTTTGAAAGATATTGTGCAATTCCATATCAAATACTAAGTTGAGAAAATATTTGAAATTAAATTTAATTGTTAAAATGTATAAAAAATTTCATTTATGTAAATTTATATTTTTTTGAAAATGGGAAGTATTTTTGATTCCTTTCAAAAGATCTATCAAGTTGGCAGTAATATATTAAAGGGGCTTATAAAAGTGTAGTCTATCAAACATAAATTGCCAATGTATTGGATTAATTGTCATAGTATTAAAGATAATTCTTTCTTCTAAAATTATTCAATTTTAAATGGTGATAATTATATAGCAAAAGGAATGCTTTTGCTTTTGTAACAATTTTAATATAAAAAAATATACATCAAACGATAAATGTTTTTAAAGTAATTTTTAAGATCATTTATACTTTTTAATGTATTGATCTCTGCAATTTATTCTTATTCGGTTCCTCTACAAAAATAGTATTTCTCTTAACAGTTAAAGATCTAATATAATTCTTTAAACAAATGAAAAAATGAAAAAAAAAATGTTAGACTGAAGGATTACAAATTAGTAATTATGTTACAGGAATTTCTCTGAAAATGACTAATTTATTATTTTAAATCTTCTTGTACATATGAAATGCGTCAAATATTTTTTAATTGGGAATATTTTTTATTACATAAAAAATTAATTTAAAACTATAAATCTCATGTGATTTCATTAGCAAATCAACATTGTAAACAACTTTTTTATATCGAATGGCAAAAATCTGTGAAGATGGTAGCTTAAGTGTTATACATTTATAAGCCTGAAAAATTAATGTCGAAAAACGTTTTCATAAGTAATTTAGTAATATTAACCGTAAGTTTTCATTTGTTAACTGAAAATATTTTGAACTTTTAATCTAGACGCTATCAATATTTACTAAGCAATATTTATCTTTTTGTTGATATTTTCATCTCTTGTATTTGTAAACATCCAAATAAATAAAATATTTATTTTTTTAACATTGCTGAATCATTAAAGTATTTCCCTAGTAATTCATCAAGCATTTAATTAATCAGTAATTATTTTATATTGCATTAAAAATGAAACATTTGTATCAAAAGAGAATGTATGTATTTAGAGAGCAATTGTTATCAAAAGAAAATGTGTGTATTTAGCAATTCTTATCAAAAGAAAATGTGTGTATTTAGCAATTCTTATCAAAAGAAAATGTGTGTATTTAAAGAGCAATTGTTTCCACGTATAAGCACTTCTGAGATTCTTTCATTTTATAAATCTGAAATTTTATAATCTGAAAAACCATCATGTTCTTTTTTTCTTGAATTTCAATAAAATTAAGCCTTGTCAAAAAAAGTTTAGGAATGCAATAAAAAAACTCATCTTTACGCCTTGAGCAATTTAAAACAACTTTTTATGCAATTGATCTTTATTTTAATTAGTGCTGTTTTTGATTACTTTTTTTAGCAGTGTAGCTTGTTAATAAAATTTTTATCCATGCGAAAAAAAATTTAAAGATCGCAGTTTATCCGAAAAATAGAGTGCCATTTTGAAGAGAAAAAAACTAATGAAGTTACAAAAAAATGTTTTTTCCTCCATTTTGTATTTTGCAGAAATTATTATGAAACATCTCCAAAAAACACTTTATATATTTTAATAGGATGATTATCATCAGCTTTTCATCCCTTTAATTACTGCTACTAATTGATATAGCTTCGTTAATTGCTCTAAAACACTGTATGATCGCTTTTGAAAAAAAAGCAGCTAATTAAATAAAGTTAGAATGTTTTTAATTGAATTATTTTACTGTAAGTCTGGGAAAATTCATAAAGCGTGTCAGCAAAATGAATCTTGAAAGAAATAAAGCTCATATATGACATTTATCTCATGCATAAATTTCTTTGTTCTAATGGACAATGCTTTTAATTGAAGATAAGGTTGAAGGATGTTTGGAAAAAAATCCATTCTTTGTTAATTAATGGAAAGTTGTAAAAAATATCACATAGATGTTTAAAAAAAATACAAAACATAAAAAAATATTTTATTCGGAATGAAATATTAGATTTTTACTCCTTATTTAATTTTTAAAAAAAACCTTTAAAAATAAATAAAAAAATATTAATTCAAATACCAAGAAGGTTTTTACAGTACAAGATGGTTATAATTGAAGTTACATTTTGAGATCATCATAAAAATTAAATATACTGAAAAAAATGCTATAAAACTTGGTACTAATTTAAAGGCAAAACCATGAATCAAAGAAGAATAATAGCGAAGTATGCAGTAATGTAAAACTAAATATTTAAGAAAGACATCCGTTTAAATGTGTTTAATCATTCCTGAAACACATTTAGAAAAATGTTCAGCATCTGTTACCTCAAAAAACATTGTTTATGTCGATCATCTAAGCTATTCGGTAGAACTGAAAAGCGCTACATACCGATGTTTGAGTAACAATCCTCTTGATATGCTAAAACTACTGTTGAATGTTATGGGAATTGCTTTTTTACCAGAATGCAGTACTGCAATTTAATTTGCTTTTTGAAAATGGTGTACGTGACATTGAACATACAAATAAATAGTCAAGGTAAGTTTGCGCATTCTTAACCATATGGTACTGACGTATACACGTTTTTCTTATTAAAAAAATCATTGACTCTGAAAAAGTTCAAACTCAAGATCGAAAAACAACATCATAATTTCTTACAATATTTCTGACTTTAGAATAACTTTACAATAAATTTAATTATGATAGCAGTCTTGAGTTCAGATTTGAAAAAAAATGCAAACTTGTGGCAAACACGCCATAAATAATTTGTATTTATTTTAAATCATTCTAAATAATATTGCAAATTTTTCGATCAATATGAACATATAATTCACAAATATTTCCAAGCTTGCTGGTTGGTTTTGTGTAGTTTTATGGCGCAAGAGCCATGTTTGGCTATACTGCGCCTATCAAAAGGTAAAAGTATTATATGTATGTATATATATATATATATATATATATATTTAAAAGATCTCATTTGTTGAAAACATAGTATATGTGAGACGAGATAAAACAGTGAAATTGATGTAGAGAATTGTTTTAGCTACTTGAAATTTAAATCTGAGTCATGAAAAATTTATACAATGATGTAAAAAGCAAGAAACTTAATTAGCAACACTTAACACTAACAGAATAACATGCATAAAAAAACTAAATGCATGTAAAAAAGCCGATATCTCTTAAGAGTTAAAAAAATATTTGGGTGGTATTTTTCACCCACCAAGTCTTGTAATGCTGAAGACGAGGTAAAAAAAGAACGGTGAGAGTTAAAGACAGAGCATTGAATTAAAATATGATGAATAGTAAATTGAACTTGGCATATGTTCATACAGACGAATTTTCGCCAAAAATTAGATATTTGTGGGTGAAACACGTATTCCAATACTGAGACAAGTCAATTTAACATCCATTTCACGAATGATGAATAGGCCAAGGAAAAATGTCAGTTTTAATGAAATGTAATTTATTTTGGATATAAGAATCCCATGGCTTTTGCCAATTAGAACAGATGTAATGATTTATGGACCTTTTAATGCCATGTCTCAAAAGGGAAGACCTATACTTAAAAGGTTCGTTGCAGATTTTACGACCAAGTCCACCATCTCATTTCCCAAGATGCTAACATGACTCGACACCCAACAGAAAATAATCTTCAACTTATCATTTTTTTAAATCTGAAGTCATCATTTCTAAGCTTGCATTTCGATTCTAGTGCCCTGCTACTTTAATTATTAATGAAAGGCTGAATATGGAAAAAATATGTATTTTCAGTTATGGCCATTAACTTCAATGAATAATTAAATTTTTAGAAATAATGAACTAAATCATGAAAGCAGTTATGGTTTTGTGGGTAAATATTTAATAACAAATTTACTTTTATAGCTTCCATGTGTACAAGTAAGTTCTGAACTTCTTACAGAACAAAGTAATGAAAATTCTTATTATCTTTTGAATCTCGCTTAATATTGGTTAAAAAATTGTTTTTCATCATAAATTAGTACTTTTGTGTCCATTAGAAGCAAAATGCAGATTATGTAAGTATCGTAAAATTTACAAGGCAATTTGGATTTAATAAATCCAATTTTGGTTTAATTAGTAAGTCAAACTTTCAAAAATCTTAGAGGAAGTGTGAAAAGATACAGAAGTTTTAATAGAATTTAGAATTTTTTTTTTTCATTTAAGACGGCAAAATTGAAATTAAATAGTATATACCGAATATATATATACTTCACCAATTTTAAATATAATTAATCGAAATGGTTGTATCTTAATTACAAACAGGAAAATTTAATATATAAAAGGATTTATTAACAAGCAGTAACATTTGTGAAGTTTTTCTAGATATTATTTTCTAGATATTATTTTCCAGATTATTTTTAGACATGTGATTCCTTTCTAGATTTTTTATTCACATCTCCTCCAGGAAATTAATTTAAACGAGAATCATTAGATTTGCACGATTGAAAAAGCAAGATTATAAATGTTTAATAATAAGAATTTAATTTGTTTTTAGTTATTACTTATGGCACTTTACCGGTCAGCTGTAAGTTATCTTTTACCGATTAAATACAAGTAAGTGTTTTTTGCTTTTTCAGTGGAGTCAACTAGGACCAAGAGTACACATTCGCTTGCAAAAACAATTTTTACATAGCATAAGAGAATGCTGTGGCCTGATACCTGAAACACACAGTTATCTAAAAAGTTATGTGAGCACATGATGGAAGGAATTTAAGCCTTAATTGGTAGGTGAAATTTTAGGACTTAACTTAGGAGATGCGGTCTACGAGACAGCATTTCTTTACCCTCAAATTAAGTTTTCTAAGGAATATTTCAGTTTGAAAATCGGCCTATATAATTGGCAGATATTTATCTTGATATATAAATATGTTTTAGAAATCCTATTATTGTATAAAATATGTCATTGCTGAAAGTGATTTCGTTGGAAGATACGTATAATACTGAAATTACTTCTTAAAACAAAATGTATTTTTGGAATTTAAAAAAAAACAAATCAATTTTAAATCATATTTATCTTTCAGTGTCAGAAGCTCTGCTTCATAATAGGATCTGTAAATTGCATGATATCTCAAGGCCTAAGTTTGAGCGCCATATGCTAAGCCATGTTTATCACTTTGACACAAAGAGGGAGTGTGGTCATAGATATCACGGTTAAAGAAATAACTGTGTTATTTTTAAAAACATCTGATGGAACCGGTTGAAAAAGTGCACATGTGTTTAAGGTCACAACACAGAAAGCTACAGGTCGATCCATTCAATTGGGCTAAAAGTAGATTAGGGGTGAACGAAAGTCCATCGCAGCGGTTGCATAAACCGCATGTCCCCATTTATGTATTAAAAGAAAGGAAAAATAAATAAAAGAAAATCTATAAATATGAATAGCTTGGTTGAGTCATATTTTGAGTTTTCCTTCGCATGAATTGCACTTTTGAATGAATAATTTAATTGATTTTGACAAGTATCATTTTGGTCTTAGTTATTGTGTAGACTTGAAGTTGTCTTGGAATTTATGTATATGATTTATTTTGGAGTGGATCTTTTACTTGAAAGGGTATTCGATTCAACTCTCCTGCCCCACTCTTCATCGAGATCTGTTTCTGGCTTTCTCATATACCATGAGAGAGTCAGAAAGGAATCTACGGCTTACCTCACCACAGCTACAGCAATGAGAGTTGGTGAAATGGAATCTGTGTAAGTATGTTAAAAATGGGTCCTGTCCCGTGAGAAAAAGGACAAACTCTGTTCCAATTCGCTACGTAGAGATAAACTTTTGGTATTATGTTCAATATGAACCGCCCTGCTTTGCCTTTTTCCCATTCATTTTGACATCATCTCAATTTGTAAGATGCACTTCAGGTGACTTCTGTTCTTGTTTCTTGCATCACTTGTCCCTGAAAAGGCCGCTCGAAGAAAGCAATTTAAGCCGATAGGGTGCGTCTCTTGTTTTAATAGTGCCAAATTACTCCAATAGTGTGACTTTGCCACTCAAGCATCACTCATTTACCTACACAGCCTCTTTTTACATCAGGAAACATTAAAATATTTTACTGATAGATCAGAGGAAGAACAACCATTACCGAACCGGAACTCGAGTCCTGGACGCATAGATCGCGATAAGACGCGCTACCCTTACACCAGTACGCCGACAGGTGACTTCTAGAAAGTTTCATTATAATCGGATCTTAATAAGCCCTAGCTACAGGGAGGTACATTCATACTCCTCACATATACAACATAGAAGAACAACAACCACTCTGGAACTGGGACACCCAGATCACGTCGAAGAAGCACTACCTATATGCCAGGACGACGTCGAATTTCGTTTCTAAAATAATTATGTCAATTTAAAGATGATTATTTAAAAAGAATTATGTTAATGAATCTACTGAAGAAATGCAGAGGACAAAAAAATAAATTTATTGGTTAAAATCTATCAGAAAAAAAAATAAGTAAATAAAATTTATAAAATATATGTCAATATTTCACTTCGGTTGTGGGTATCCAAAGCAAATATTTTGTAATATTTTCTCTGAAACATGCAAAATGTTTTAGTGATAAGGCTTAAGATTTTCAATTGCATAATCAATTTTTGGTCTATTCAAATTTATTCACTTTTTATGCGTATGCAATATTATGTAAGCAACTTTGGCATACAGTAATATTTTAGGTTTCCTTTTACTTAAACATCGATTCGAAATATATTTGTTTTAATAGTGGAAGGAAATAACAAAAAATATTTTCTCTCAAATCAGGTTGTAAATCACATTTGTAATTGCTCTCTAGGCTGTTTTACTAAACGTTTTTATTAACAGTTTTTGTAGAAAAACTGTCAATAATTTATGAAATAGAATGACTTTCAACTTTAAATAAGAATTAATTATAAACTATAATTTTTTCGATTAAATTATAGCCCATAACTAGTGAGTGATCAACTATAAGTAATTCATTGTTATACTTGATCAATCACTTCAAAAAAATTATGTAGCAAACGATGTCTTTTCGGATTTTGATTAATGCAGATATTAAATATATTTTACTTAATCTCATATGGTCTTTGCATTGTAAAGATTTCCACGAGTTTTTTCATGTGTTATAATTTTAATGTTTTCCAGAAAGATTTATATAAATATGTAGGTTATCTATATATAAAATTTTAAAAAAGTATTTTTCTTCACTTTACATATTTATTGCCTGCAAAATCCACTATATAAGATGTTTTGATAAAAGATTTGTGATTATTTAACTATTTAATTCTTTACTATTCGAATTGCATACCGATTATTAAAAATTAATATAATTAAAAATTATTAAATAAAAATTATGTTATTCTCTTTCATAGATCAATAAATTATTACATAATTGGACCTAAATTACTTTGAAATTAAATACATAAAAATAATGCTCATTTTCAATAATCTTCAATTCACGGGCTAAAATCCTACAATTAAGAAATCAGCATTTCAACTAATTAGCACACAAATTATTAGAAATTGCAATCAGAAACAATTTAGTCATATCTTTTCAAACCTTGTGCTCATCAAAACTAGGTCGTTCATCTGAACACGCTCAAGCCATTTCCAGTGGAGCCTAATTACATTTTAAAATCTTGATTTCAATGACAGCATTTTCGGCATTACAATTTTTCTATTCTAATTATCGCAGAAATCAGACAATTTTTGATAAATTTAACAAGATTCTGCTTTCTCCCATCATTCATACTAATCATTCTAGCGTTCTTCCGTCATAATTTCTTCAGCATTCATACTTCAGTTGCCCAATGCTTAGTGTAATTTCTGAAGTTGGATTTACTATGCAATTCACTATTTGAGTGATATATTCTCCGCAATTTCGGTTGAAAAGGTAATTAACAGTCTAAAGAGGTCACAAGAGTGCTACCAACAATTTAAATATCATTTTCTAACAAGCTGGAAATGTATTTGCTTCTACCTTTCCTGACCCTCTTAACTGTCCTCTCATAAGTAACTGAAAAGCGGATATATTTAGCGAATGAAGGAACATGCTCATTTCCGCTTATCTTTTTAATTTCAGTTCATGTTTTAAAAATAACTCTCCTTTCCCAACGCTATCTAAGTCGAATGTTAAGGAGAGATTGGAGGACATTAGATATTAACAGAATGGGAAACAATTTTTTATTTTTTAAGAGTTCTGTACTTATTTTAGATTAACATGGAGTGCTGATTAAATATATAATTTCGTAGAAAATTGTCAGCAAGATTTAAAAGTTCATGTATTAAAAATGCTGGATTTTAGGTATTATATACATCTTTATCTTTATTTAGCTCTTAAAAATTGCAATGCTTTTTTGATGAAAATGAAGGTTTGTAATTAATATCTTTTGAGGATTTAGAATTTCATAAGCAATTTTGGATAATTATGAACCAACAGTTATTTAGAATTCTTAAAAACTAAATAAATAAAAAAATTGAAAGTACATGTCACTGAAATTCAGAGAGCTTGGTGTTTTAAGTATCGCTAAAATAAGCTAAAAATAGAGAAACATTTATTTTTAGGTTGTTTTTCATTTAGAAATTAAGTTCTTCCCGTTGACGAGTAAATATTATTTAATGAAATTTTAATGTAATTTTGGAATTGCTGATACATATGCTATACGATTTTTAATTGTATTAGAACTTTCAAAATTGCTGTTTTATTATCAAAGAATACAGCAATACTACATAATTATTCAGCTGTCAAAATATATGGATATTCAATTATTTATTCCATTGCCGGATAAATCACATTTAAAATTTGATTGATTTTTATATTTCTTAGATGTATATAAGAAATTATAGGCTTTGAGTTACATCTCTGGTATAGTCCTTCTTCTTCCATGTTCTGTCTGTGAGGTGTGTGAATGTGCCCCCCCCCCCCGTGAAAAGGGGTTGTACAAGCGAATGTAACGAAAGGAGTGGCTAAACCATACTCTCTGTCCTGGTTGGTGCTAAGCAAAGTGGAGACGCTCACTCAGCTTAAATCGTTGACAAATAACTGACAGCAGGTTTGTAATGTGTAATAAAACACATCAATATGAAATCTAAAAGTATTAATTGCAGATAATTTCCAAGAACTGACATATCAACATCCGAATTTTTGAAGTCTCATCAAACTAACGTTAAGGTTTAATAACTTCATTCTTCATCGAAATCTTATCTTTAATGAACTGGAAATGATTAGAAGTAGATTTATTTCATTTGTAAATTTCAAGCAAAGTAATATGGCTGTGCTAATTTTAAGTGATTTGAATAAAAATAGCTTGAATTTCATTGTAGAATTTACATTGCTTCATATAATTTTAAATAAAACATTCAAATAGATATTTAATAATAATATTGTTTGGTATCAAAACGTAAAATTTAATTTATTGCAAGGATGAAAATGTTATCCTAGCATTCATAATTACCTACTCTGCTACTTAACTGGTAGACGATTTTGCAAAATTTTATAGATGTGTGTAAATTACGGATAAAATTTAATTTAGTTCCCTGCACATGAAAGGACTTTGAACTAATATTCACATTATTTTTGTGATATTGTGTGCATTCTAAAATTTTTTATATAGAGTAAATCTTTCGTGTAATAAAATTTATGCATACAGAATTTTATTATTAATTCTCAGTTTTTTTTCGAAAGCAATGCATACGATAATATTAAACATTTTCATCTTTCAGTAAGTAATATAATATATTAGCATTTTCAGTATTTACATATTGATGAATTTGCAAATATTAATTAAATTTTGATCGTTGTTGTATATGGAAGAAATCGAGAAAAATACCAGAAAAATTCTTTGTTGACAGTAAGAATATGTAATGAAATATTTCAAAAATTGAAAGAAAATAATTCTCTCTCTATATAAAACATGTATGAATCGTGATATATTTTTAACGCATACATTTACTGTTTTATAAAAAAGTAGAGAATGGTAAGCGAAATTAATATGTAGGTTTTTAAAAAATTAAATGAGGATCAGTTAAAAACAGTACGAAAGGAAATGAATCCATTATGTATATCATAAGACGTAATTCCATTACTTTCTTGGAAAAATGAAGATTATACATATGATTGTGAACTAAATTGGAATTTAAGTACATTACATTAAAGGTATTTTAAGTATTATAACTTAAAATATAATTAAATATCAGAATCTCAGAACAAGTCACAAGATTTTCAATCTGAATGAATATACTGTTTGTACTACAGACACATTTTTCTAAATATTAACTAGCTTAACCGAAATAATGTTTGCCATACATAACTGGGTACATAAAATACGTAATATCTGCAGTTTATTGCATTGTTCTGTAATAATTTCGTAATTGTCATGATTTTGTATGTTTTCAGTTATTATTCTTGTCGAAAATTTTTCGCATATTCATATATAATTTTTATTATATGTTTTCCAATTTTTCCTATATTTTTTTATTTTATATAACTCTTTATATTATATATTATATACTATGTACATTATTATATTTTACATACAATGTATATTGGTGCACATTATATTTCTTCCTATTATGTATTACATGCTTTCAATTCATATATATATATATATATGATATGCAGCTGTGGCTAATAAAAATGCATAATTTACATTGTTTTATGAATAAGATATTATACGAGCAAATGTTTCATTCGAAAAGAAATTTTGATTACTTTGCAATGGAAAACATTATATTAGTATTTTTTGTCATTATACTGCCTTTGTTTTATGGAAGAAATAATGTTTGAATATAATAATGTTAAATCTACCGTTTTTGGCTTGGACATCAGTTTTCTACTTCATCGTTTGTTAGACTGATATCATTTATAGATTTTTTTGCCTACTACAGATTTATAGAATATCATATGCAACGAATTTAAACACTTAGCTTTTGTTGCACGCTTCGATCTAAAATTGTGGATTTTGCCTCTAGGTCAGTTTGTCAATGCTTTGTATATATTAAAAAATGTAATTGTATGTTTTCAACAATAATACCAAAATTCAAAATTTAATAATATTGCAACTTCATTTAGTTTAACCCGTCTTGCTTCGTGCAAGAGCTTAATGCAATGTAAGAGTTCTAATTAAGATATCGAAAAACCAAATAGCAGGGAGAAACTCATTAATTAAGTGCACTACGGCTTACCAACAGTTGAATAATCCTGGTTAATGTCAGAGTAAGAAGATGGTATTAAGACCTCCATTCATGAATTTATATTCTTCAGCCACGTCATGCTTTTTATTTAATTACCCAACCCCATATTGAGCTCCTCATTAAAAAACTTATAACTTGTTATCCACTACCAAGCAACTTCGACTTTCAAAAAACAAGTGTTACACATTATCAAGTAACTTTTTCTTTCAAAACACAATTTTTATCTTCTATCAAGCAACTTTTTCTTTTAAAACATATTTGTTGTCCATTATCCAACAACTTTGTGATTCAAGAACAAGATTGCCATCCTCTATCAAGCAACTTTTTCTTTTGAAACGTATTTGTTACCGATTATCAAACAACTTTGAGATTCAAGAACAGGATTGTCATTCATTATCAAAGAAATTTGTTGTCAAGAAACAATTTTTATCCCCTATCAAATAAGTTTGTCATTCTAAACAGATTTGTTATCCATTATCAAATAACTTTATCATGGAAAACACAATTTTTATAAACTATTAAATAAATTCGTCATTCTAAACAGAATTATTATCCATTATCAAATAACTTTGTCATGCAAAACACAACTTTCATCCCCTATTAAATATCTTTGTCATTCGTAAATACAGTTGTTATGCACTACAAAACATTTTTTCCATTCATAAATAGAACTTATTTTGCTGATAACTTTATAGTTCAATGATTTGAAACTAAATCTTTCCCTGTGGCAATCAGGGAATTGCCCCGAACTTTTCAATTGTCTTAAAGTGGAAGCTCTCCAAATTGTCTCTGTCCTCTTAACACGGCGAATCCCCGATTCTTCTCATTTAAAATAAGTCACGTGAGAAATTGGATTACACAAATTCACCACGTGGCGAAACGAAGACATAATGAACTAGGATCTGCCGTCGAGAGATTTAATAATTGGCGCTGAATCTCGTAAAAGTACTTTAGCACCAGAAAAGTGCTAAACGTTATTCACTTGAATTGGAAAGAGAGAAAGTTATTTGATAAGCTTTTAATTAAATAACGAGTAAAAGAGGAAATCGAACAGATTTCCTTTATCGAGAAAGTGTTAAAAGAGAATTGTTGAATGGGATATTTTGTCGGCGAGTTCCATTTGCCAGGAAATTTCTCGTGTGAAGGTTCAGATTCCTTTGGTCTTTTACTTGTTCGATATAGATTGGATGAAATGAATTGATAAAATAAGAGTGAAATGTAATCATCAGGTGTTCACCTGTGTTAGTGTTTGGAATTTAGCACTTTTGGAATGTAAATAAATATTAGTTTGGAATGATTTCTTTGAGAAATGAGATTTCAATCAGTAAAATAGTATAATTTATTATGAATTGTAGAAAAGGCAATTGAATCAATTTTATGATATGTGATAATTTTTCAAATTTATTTTTCATTTATTAAAAAATTAAGTATTTATATACAGTGAACTTATGCAAAAAGTAATTTAAAATTTAAATTTTCATTGGTAGGACATATTCAAACTTTAAATTAAAAAAAAAACGTATTTCTGATGGAAAGAAACTTTTAATAATCTTAATAAATAATTTTATCATTTCAGGTGCTACATCTGCAACCATTTCAGATTGTTCTATACTTGTAACCATTTCAAATTGTGCTATACTGGTAACTATTCCAGATTGTGCTATATTTGTAATAAAAATTAATTCTTGTGATCTTTTATGCAGACAATAATAATTATATTAAAATTATTAATCAATTAAAATAATTTAGATTACAGCTATATATTTGAACAATAAATAGCAGCAATATTTTTAATGTTGCTTCTATACTGGAAAAAAGGTAGTGATTATTAATTAGTGAAATTTGCTAACCAATTTCTTTGTGATGATTAATAATATTATGAAACTATTTACGTAACTCTTTTTATTTTAAGACTAGTAGGATGATACAAGTTATTCATAAACACTTTAGCTGCAGATAAAATTGTACCCGTTCACAATGGGAAACAAAACAAAACAATTGAAAACAAAAATTACAAAAAAGAAAAGAAAAGAAAGAAAGTCGATGTAAATGCATATACAAATATAAGTGAGCATAATTATTAGTAGATTGCTGTTTATCAATTGGTGACCGTTGTGTATTTTTTATATGATAAAAAAATGAAGAAAGCATATGAAACAATAATCCAGCCTCAAATACTGGATCAATTTTGATACTTTTTTTATTTCGTATGAAAAATCATAACCTTTAAGGTATGTTTTCAAAGGAACATTGTCCATGTATATGAGTTATTTTGGGACTGATTTCGCAATTTTGAAATACTGTCAAATGATTAAGGACCAAAGGATGTAACATGCCCCAGACAGGCTTACATGAGTAATATTAGTGGAATAGGGGTTCAAACTTAATTCCCTCTAACTCCTTGGCAGAGATTTTAACGCCGCTGAATCTGGGGATCAAACTGTGAGATTGGAAGGTATGTTAATATAATTATATATTTTTTTCAAAATTAATTTAAATGCTTATTAACGTGATGAAGGATTCCTAGTTCCCAGAATGCTTGTGGATGTGACGAGACACAATCCTTCATAGTGTCCTTGAAATCAACTTCCTATTCGGAGCGCTTCCCTGGGGACCAAACATATGAAAATCGCAGCGTGACAAGTCTGGTCTGTAAGGTGGAGGGTCGTGCTACTAATAATTGAACTTATTCAGTTCCACTTTTGTGATTCTAGGGACGTGTGAATGCGAGTTATTATGGAGCAAAACCACACCCTTCTTGAGTAGACTCTATCTTTAGTTTTTGATCAAACTGCGTACTCAAAGTACACATCGGAGTTAATGGTTCTTCTGTCTTCGAGGAATTCAAAAATTGCCGGACCTTGGACAGCAAGCTAAAGCACACTGGGACGGATTAAGTCTTGTCACAGCGACATGAATTCTGAGAACAAGGAATCCTTTCGGCTCGTTAATCAAAGGGATCGTTGTGCGAAGGAATGTGGCATATGCTTTGAATAAAGTCTTTATTTATATCCACAATGTCGTTTAGTACCATTTAGTTGAATTTAGTTTAGTTTTTGAACATCCCTTGTATAATTTTTAATATTGTATAAAGAAAAAAACATTTATTAAGTATGAATAACTTTCGCTATATGTCACTAAACAATCACAAAGTTTCATGGCTGAAGAAATTAATAAATTGCAAATATGTTATCTAATTTAACTACAAGCAAAATAGATAAATGTTTCTGCTCAAATAATATCCCTTATGTTTTGACTTTATATATATGAATGAATTTTATACTATGACGCCCTATTTAAGGCCTGAAATTGTTTTTTAGTTTCTATTCGAATATTGTTTTTTAATTTCTGTTCATATTCCATTGCATTGCCTTGTGAAGACACCTACGCTTTCGCCTTCAGCGCTTTCACCAAATATTTCCAGTTATCTTTTCCATCTAGACATCTATTCAATAATGATAAAATACAAACATTGCATTGTAAATGAAGCAATATTTACAGATAAAATATTTGCCAGTAATAAGATTATTACTATGACAAGATGTTTTATGAAAGTAATCAAACTTCACGCTTATTTTTCAAGAAAACAAGATATTCTTTTCCATTTTTTTTTCCATTTGCAGAAATTTTTTTTACGCTCTTCAAATTAATCTCTTTTTCGTCGTATATTATTTATTTCCATCAAATACATAGCCTCTGTTAATAAAATGAAACAGTTGTTTCTTTAATATTGAGTATAAATTAAAAGTAAAATTTTAGAAATTTTTGCATTCTTTGGATTAAAAAATCTGGCTATTCCAATTTTCAAGATAATTTGATACCATATTTACTATTCCTCAATAAAGTGGAATATTTGAAAATATAAAATGCTGAGAGATTCTATATTTCATTTGAAAATATTTTCGGTATATTAGATAGATCCTATCTTGCATTTTAAATTTAAATCTTTAGTTATTTCGAACTTTAAATATATATTCTTTTAAGCCTCTCTCTTTTTTTATGAATGTTCTTATATTTTTCATACTTTCACCCTGAATAAAATCTTGATAGTAAGTATTTTTTAAATATCTACGTGTAGTCTTTATTATTCATTTTTAGCACTATGTTGCATGCCTGTTAAATTTAATGATAATACAAACAACATTTCAATAGAAGTGATAGAAATATGCTCATAATTTTTAAAAATTTTCTTCTAATATTTTAAATTTTTATATTTTTTGAAATAAAGTTATAAAAGTAAATGCTAAATTTAAATTCTATATATATCTAATATATAAAATTCTCGTGTCACAGTTTTCGTTGCCATACTCCTCCGAAACGGCTTGACCGATTTTGATGAAATTTTTTGTGCTTATCCGGTATCTATGAGAATCGGCCAACATCTATTTTTCATCCCCCTAAATGTTAGGGGTAGTACAACCCTAAATTTTTTTTTATTTTTTAGACAAAATTTTTAATATCTATTTTTTTATGATACAACATACAAAAATACATACAATCCTCAATTTTCACCCTTCTACGATCAAACCTTATTTTTAATAGCCATTTTAGTAATTTAATCATTTTTCCTCTCCGGTCGAAAACTGATCAATCGTCATTTAACTAGTTATCCCCGCCAGATGTCTACAGGTGTCACTTCTGACCCAGTAAACAGCACGGAGTAGGGATGAGAACGAAGCCGCTCTGCTTTCTTTCTCACTCCCTACACAGTTGTCGGCCATCATTATTGTTTATGCATCAAGTGTAGTAGTAACGTTGACAATTATTATTTTGCTATCTCAGTGTAACTCTCATATTAACTTTTAATCATTCCTATTTTATCAATAATAATTAAATTATCAATTTTGAGTGTATTTTGCACGATTAGTTAATCAAGTGATTTTATAACCTCAAAAGTACTCAACACGTGACACGAGCTTCCAATAACAACGGATTTTGTGTTGTAAGTATACTTTTTTTATTTATATCGAAAATGTTGTAGATCTTATAAAAATGTAATTTTAATTTAATTTTATTAAAAAAATGTAATTGAACAATTAAGATTTTCATAGTTTCCAATAAATCAATCATTATGAATCTTTATTTTGAAATGTCAATGGAAATATTGGTTGTATGAAAAAATTATAAGAGACAATGTTTTCATAAAATTTAATTTTTTACTTTTGTTTGAAAAATTTTTCAATAAAACTTATATTTTTGTTATAATTTCATAAATTAAAACTAATCATTTCAAAACTGCGGCAAAAATCCTGGCCCTAATTATACTTTTAACATTTTTCATCATTAAATAATTTCATTAATTCTATTTATGTATGTTTTGTACAGTGAGCAATGCCAAGAAAACGCAAAGGGGCTGATTTGAGCCGCAGTACAAGTAAAGCTCGAAACTTGCGAAATAGCAGATCCGAAAGAACAGAAGAACAAATCCAGCAACAAAATACTGATGCACGTGTCAGAATGGCGCAATTGCATCAAGAAGAGCCAGAAGATACACGAGCTGAACGCAATGAAGTCAGAAGATTAGAACAACGACAATCACGCCGTTTCACAGTCAATAGACGAAGAACAAATGACCAACAACGACAACAGGTACATCGAGCATTTATATCTGATTCATTCCTGCGTCTAGCATTCCAGTATGAGCCCGATATTGAATATTATGCTCATTCAAAAGTGGTAATTGGTGCTATGGACAAGGAATGTCCGCATTGTCATGCTCTGAAATTCAAAAATGAGCCAGCTGGGATGTGTTGCGCGTCAGGAAAAGTGCAACTACCTGAAATTGAAACACCACCTGAACCATTGAACGGCTTACTTATCGGCACGGATCCAGATTCTAACGTGTTTCTGAAGTCAATTCGAAGTTTCAATTCATGCTTTCAAATGGCATCGTTTGGAGCAACAGAAATAGTTCGAAATACTAATGCAAATGGTCAACAATTCAATTCTACATTCAAAATCAGAGGCCAAGTTTATCATAAAATGGGCTCACTGCTGCCAATGCCAAATGAACCACATAAATTCTTACAAATCTACTTTATGTGCGGCGAGGATTCCGGAAGCGCACTTGCCAATCGCGTGAATGCACGTTGTGATTATAATAATCTTGATTCACTTTATGCCAGGCGCATCGTCAGCGAGCTAGAGCTCTTTTGAACGAGCACAACGAGTTGTTGAAAATATTCAAATCACATATGCACCAATTACAAAGCGATAATCACGCTATCGTCATTAATCCTGATAAAACACCAGCTGGAGAGCATATTCGTAGATTCAATGCACCCGTTGTTGATGATGTTGCTGGAATCATGGTTGGCGATTGTACAGCTGCACGAGAAATTGTGATTCGTAGAAGAAATAATAATCCTCAGTTCATTGCTGACACACATCGTTCATATGACGCTCTCCAATATCGGCTAATATTCTGGAAGGGACAAGACGGATATTGCATAAACATAAAACAACGAGATCCCGTATCAGGTACTTCATTGATTATTAATTTGATCATTAATCATTTAACAAAACAATTAAATTATTGAACGTAATAAATTTAAATTAATTTTTATGAACAAATATTACAGGAGCTGAAAAAAACAAGAACGTTAGCTCAAAGTATTATTATGCGTACCGATTAAGGATTAGACGTGGCCTGGACAACGTCATTTTACGATGTCGTGAGCTTTGTCAACAATTCATGGTCGACATGTACGCGAAGATTGAGAGCGAACGACTACGATACTTAAGATATAATCAACAAAAGCTGCGCGCGGAAGAGTACATTCATTAGTGAGACGCTATCAACAACAACGCCGACGTCGCCGAAATTGGTAACCATGTCATTTTACCATCATCGTACGTAGGCAGTCCACGTCATTTGCAAGAATATATACAGGATGCTCTGACTTTCGTGCGCGAATATGGACGACCATGTTTATTTATCACGTTCACATGTAATCCAAAATGGCCAGAGATTACATCTTTGCTACTGCCTGGCCAAAATGCAATACATCGCCATGACATTACAGCACGTGTGTTCAGACAAAAGTTGAAGTCTTTAATAAGTTTCATTACTAAATCACATATATTCGGTCCCACACGTTGCTGGATGTATTCGGTTGAGTGGCAAAAGCGAGGATTACCTCATGCACACATTTTGGTTTGGTTCATCGACAAAATCCGTCCTGAAGAAATCGATAGTATCATTTCTGCGGAAATTCCAGATCCCTCCACTGACCAACTGCTGTTTGATATTGTTACAACAAACATGATTCATGGTCCATGTGGTACTCTTAATAGTTCATCGCCTTGCATGGCTGATGGAAAATGTACTAAAAATTTCCCTAAAGATATTACCAATGATACGGTCACAAATGTCGACGGATACCCAATATATCGTCGAAGAAATCCTGAAAATGGCGGACAATCATTTATTAAAAATATCATCAACACAGACATTGATATTGACAATTGTTGGGTGGTGCCATATTCGCCTCTGCTGAGCAAGACATATAATACTCATATTAATGTTGAGTTCTGCAGTTCTGTGAAGAGCATCAAATACATTTGCAAGTATGTCCATAAAGGCAGTGATATGGCTGTGTTTAGAGTGGAAAATACTAATGGGAATGCTCCTCCAGTGAATAAAAACGATGAAATTACGCTCTACCAAATTGGTCGGTACATCAGCTCCAATGAAGCTGCTTGGCGTATCTTTGGTTTTCCAATTCATGAACGGGATACAGCAGTTGTTCAGCTAGCCATCCATCTTGAAAACGGTCAGCGTGTATTTTTCACAGCGATTGATCGTGCAATAAATCCACCTAAAACTGCACTCACTGCATTTTTTGAATTGCGTAATCGTGCGGAGGATTTTGGTGCCTTTGCACGAACATTACTCTATTCGCAAGTACCATGCTATTTCACATGGACTCAAACAAAAACATGGATGCCCCGCAAGCAAGGCTCACCAGTTGCTGCATGTCTCAATTTATTTAAATCAAACGCCTTGGGGCGATTATTTACAGTCAATCCAAGACACACTGAATGCTTTTATCTTCGACTGTTGTTGGTTAATGTTACTGGCCCATTATCATTTCAAGATATACGTAAAGTGAATGGGCAACAATATCCAACGTATAAAGATGCATGCCTTGCACTCGGCTTGCTGGAAGACGACAACCAGAGGGAATGCATGATTGCTGAAGCTGCATTGAACTGTACAGCAATACAAATTCGTCGACTATTCGCTATAGTGTTGACTACATGTTTCCCAGCCCGAGCACAGATATTATGGGAAAATCACAAAGATTCAATGACTGATGATATATTGCATCAACATCGTATACGGTGCCACGATCTAACCATAACATTCAGCGACGAAATGTACAATGAAGCATTGATTGCTATTGAGGATCTTTGCATGTCATTGCCAACTTACCACTTAGTAATTTCGGTATGAATTCGCCAAATCGAACTGCATCTGATTTAATGAATACTGAAATGAATCGTGAACTGCAGTACAGTACTGTGGAAATGGCAGCGATTGTTGCCCGCAATGTCCCACTAATGAATGAGGAACAAAGAACCATTTATGATCGCATTATGCTCGCAGTGTCAGCTGGACAAGGTGGGTTCTTCTTTTTGGATGCACCGGGTGGAACTGGCAAAACATTCGTTATTTCGATAATTCTTGCTGAAATACGATCAAATAATGGTATAGCATTGGCCGTTGCAGCATCAGGCATTGCAGCAACTTTATTGGATGGAGGTAGAACAGCTCATTCAGTATTTAAGCTGCCACTAAATATTCAGAATAACCCTGACGCAGTATGCAACATTAAGAAACAATCGTCCATGGCCACTGTGCTGAAACGGTGTAAAATTATTATTTGGGATGAATGTACTATGGCACACAAACATTCACTTGAGGCGTTGAACAGGACATTGAAAGATATTAAAAACAGTGACAAACTATTTGGCGGAGCTCTGTTGGTCCTTTCAGGTGATTTCAGACAAACACTTCCAGTCATTCCACGTTCAACATACGCTGATGAGATCAACGCTTGCTTAAAATCATCTCCATTGTGGCGTAATGTTGAAAAATTACAGCTAAAAATAAATATGCGCGTTCAAATGCTTCAAGATCCATCCGCTGAAACATTTTCAAAACAACTCTTAGATATCGGTGATGGAAAAGTTGCTATAGATGAAACTGGATACGTAAAATTACCGACCGATTTCTGCACAATCGCTGATTCGCAAGATACTCTCATTGAACAAATATTTCCCGATGTACACACACAGTACATAAATCATGAGTGGCTTGCAGAAAGAGCGATTTTAGCGGCAAAAAATGTAGACGTTGACAATTTAAATCTGAAGATACAAATGTTGTTGCCAGGGAACATGGTATCATATAAATCTATTGATACAGTTTGCGACGACAGCGAAGCAGTAAATTTTCCCACAGAGTTTTTGAACTCACTGGATTTGCCAGGCATGCCACCGCATAATTTACAATTAAAGGTTGGATCTCCAATTATCTTGCTTCGTAATTTGAACCCGCCCCGGCTGTGCAACGGTACGCGATTAGTCATTCAAAAATTAATGAAAAACGTGATCGAAGCCAGGATTTTAAATGGCAAGTTCAGAGGTGAAAATATACTCATACCACGGATTCCTATTATACCTACAGATGTGCCAATTCAATTCAAACGTATTCAGTTTCCGATTAGATTGGCTTTGCAATGACTATCAACAAATCCCAAGGTCAAACGATGTCTGTTTGTGGATTAGATTTGAGAACACCATGTTTTTCACACGGACAATTATACGTGGCATGCTCTCGAGTGGGTAAACCATCCAGTTTGTTTGTGTTAGCTAAAGATGGACTAACAAAAAATATTGTTCACGCTATAGCATTAAGAGATTGATATTGTTTAATAGTGTTACTGTCGTAATTGTTTAATTAATGATATATAATTTTAAGGAATAAATTATAATAACTTAAAAATAATGTTTGCCTTTTGTTATTTTTATATTCTCTCATCGTTCACAGCGCTCCATGCTTATTTCACGCATATACCACATTCTTACATAAATACAATATACACATTCTAACATACATACATACTTACAATAAGTAAGCTATTTTTTGTCTACACTAGAAATTACTAGGAAATTATTTATATGGCAAAACAACGTTTGCCGGGTCAGCTAGTATGTTTATATATTTGTCATTTAATATTTGGTATTCTATAAATTAATCATTAAAAATGACAAATTTATATTTTTTGCAAATGAGATAAAGTTATCGAATAATGTCTAGTTGAAAAAGGATTTCTGAAGAAAAAAGATTTTTTTTTATTACGTAAGATTCTCTTTGTACTAAAGCCAATTTAAATCTTCGCACAATTTTAACATTAAACGCATTTTCAACAAATACCATGTTAAGTCTTTGTTTCATCAATTTGCAAAATGAAAGATTATTAGATTTTGTTAAACACTTATCCATTTTTACTAACCCAAAAAATTGGATAATAGTATAATTGCCTATATGAATAAATTCCAATGACTATGAATTAGTTATTTTATTTTTAATCATCCAAATAAAGATTTTTCTGAGAATTATATAAAAGAATTAAATTTATATTTTTCGCAAATGAGATAAAGTTATCGAATAATGTCAAAGTGAAAAAAGATTTTTGAAGAAATTTTTTTTTAGTAAGATTTTTTTGTATTAAAGCTAATTTAAATTTTCTCACAATTTTAACATTAAACGTATTTTCAACAAATATCATGTTAAGTCTTTGTTTCATTATTCTCATCAAATTGCAAAATGAAAGTATATTAGATTTTTTAAAGACTTATCCACTTTTTAATAACTCGAAAAATTCGATAATAGTATATTTGCCTATCTGAATGAACTCCAATGTCTATGAATTGGTTATTTTATTTTCAATCACCCAAATAAAGATTATTCTTAGAATTATATAAAGAAAGTAAAATACACTAACAAAAAATTGCATTGCCATTTTGAATGAAAGAGAACTGTTCTATGCCTTTCAGAAAATAAGATATTACGTGTATCATTTTGAATCTTCCTAGGTTTCCTTTTCTTTTGTAAATAAATTAATCCCTATTTATGGCAGTATGAAAGAGTTTTATAATTATTCAAGATTTTAGTTTGCATAGTAATTTTTATATTCAAAAACATGGTGAACAAAACTTGTTTCCGTCATATTCTACAGAATCTTCTTTGGAATCAGTCAAAGAAGAAATTACTTTATTGAAAATCTTCTAATATTATACTAGGTAATCTTAATTCTATAGACCAGAAAAAAAATTTAATTCTTCAAAAAATATTTACAGAGATAATTACCCAGTGAATAAAATTTCTCCCCTTTTGTTGGAATAGAAAAATAATTTTTTCTATGAAATTTCATGCAAATTAAAATTATGTCTTAAAAGGACGAGCTTCTATTTTTTTTATATATTTCTTTCTTTGAATTACTCCTTTTTATTTATTTCTTTAGAATTTCATGTCTTTTTCTATATTCTTTTGTCTCTTATTTTCTTTAATGATGTTTTATCTTTAGTCTATCTTACTTTTTATTTCTCTTATCTCCCTTTCTATCACTTATCTTCATGGGAAATAAGCATAAGTAATACTTAAGGTGGATTTGAGTTTAAAGATAGCTGCATCATGGTATTTATTTTGATGCTAAAGTCATTGATAAAGGGGTTTCAATATCTAATACAATACAGATACCTTTTGTCTCATTAAAAAGGCAAAATAACATACAGAAAAGGCCAAGTAAATGCCCCAAAATAAAAGCCCATCAATATATAAAGATTGTCGTTACATTAAGTCTTACACGGAAATAAAAATTACCCATTCATTATTTCCCTTTGTACAATTACAAAGGGAAAGCCTAAATGTATCGAACGCAAACATACCTTAAGTGGAATACTGGATTAGAGAAGATTTTTTCCCTCCAAATCAAACACTACCTTAATTATTTTATAGCTAAATTTAGTTTGAGATAATGAATAAAACGATGATATTTTTATTTTATTAATTAACTTGAAAATGATCTTATGAATAGTTGACGATGAAAATTTTGTATATTAAATAAATTTTTTTAATGGAAAATTCTCATTTTGTTTAAAACGATTTTTTTCCTTAATCTGAATTTTAGTAAAAAAAATTAATTAATTTCTTTCATTAACTATTCAATTTGGAACTTATTCAATTTATATAATATATTATATATACATAGTATTAATTTTCTTTTTGTGACCTTATTTAAAATTTTTATAAACTCGACATGATTAGTTAAAATTATTTATTCCTTCTATTAAGATTCAGCTGTTTCTCATTTCCGTTATTACTAAAATTAACTCCATCGCTTCATTTAACTTTTTTTTAAACCAGAAACAAAATTGAAAGCACAAGTTTGACTTAATTTCCTTGATTAACTGTATACATATTGATTGAAAATTTATTTACTTATTATTAATTAAAATTATTTATTAATATTATTAAATTGAGTTATAATTATTTTTAAATAATAATAAATGTTGTTAAATTTATTTATTAATTTCATTGATTCATATATTAAATTAATTAGTTAATTTTCTGTAACATTTTTCCTGGAGCTATTCCAAAGCATATTTATTTATATAATATTAATTTTCTTTTTGTGACCTTTCTTCAAATATCCCTAAAACTAACGGTATTAATTAAAATTAATAGTTTATTACCTTAAGATTAAGCTGCTCTTCATTTCAGTTACTACTAAAATTAACTTCTATCACGGCACAAATTATATTATTTTTTAACCAAAAATAAAACAGAAATAATTACTTTCACGTATTAAATGCATACATTATGTTTGAAAATTTATTTATTTATTATCAATTAAATTAATTTATTAATATTATTGAAATCATTTATTGATTTTATTAATTTATTGAACAAATTAATTAGTTTCTTTCAGTAACTTCTCCTCGGGAGCTTATTCAATGTATTTATCAAATTATTTATGTAAGATTAATTTTTTTGTGTCATCTTATTTTAGATTTTTCTAAAACCGATGGAATTATAATTAAAAATATTATCAAAAATACATTATTATAAATTTATTAACAATTAAATTATTTGTAAAAAAAGAGACATAATTTTTATTAGTAAAAAGTAATGAATTATTCTCTTAATATAACCATTTTTCATTTTTGCTACAACTCCATCGGGGGACAAATGCCTTATCCTTTTTGACAAAGAAGAAACTGATGAGCAATACTTTTATTTAATTTCATGGATTAGCGGTATAAATTAAGACTAAAAATCTATTTGTTTATTATTAATTAAAATTATTTAATAAAATTATGAAATTTATTAATATTATTAATTCATTTATTAAATTAATTAGTAGTTTTTCACTGGGAGTTTATTCGATCGCTGTGATAACATATTTATACAAAATTAATTTCCTTTTAGTGATCCTACAAAAAATATCTTTTAAACTGACGGAATTAATTAAAATTAATAATTTATTCTATGAAGATCAAGCTGTTTTTCATTTCAGTTATCACTAAAATTAACTCCACTGGGAAAAGAAATGTCTCGTTTTTTTTTGAAAAAAAAAACCATAATTAAATGCATTATTTTTATAAAACTATATAAATTCATTTAGAAAATTTATTTATTTAATTCCATTTCTGTTTTATTCATTTTGCCTCTTAATACCACCAGCTGCACTGTTTAAAATGTTATAGACTTTTTTATTATTATCAATGACCGCTATTTTTAATTATACGAGGAAAAGAATTATTTCTTCATTATAAAATTAAATTTTATACGAATGACGTATTGCTTTTCTTGTAATTAATTTTATTGCATATGATATGTAAATGTTTTTTTAACTCAGTATGATACAAATTGTTTCTGTGAGCTCTTTTTTTAAATGAATATATATAAATAGCATAGGACCTGATTTAGATTGATTCTATGAGCCTTTTGTTTAAATAATGTCCAGAAATAATATAGGAGCTGAATTTAGATTGATACTATGAGTCCCTTATTTAAATAATGTTCAGCAATATTAAAGGATTTGTATTTAGTTTGATACAATGTGCCCCTTATTTAAATAATGTTCATCAGCATTAAAGGATTTGAAGCCTCATCTTCAAGAGAGAATCCATAACACTACTGAAAGTATTGTAATTGGTTTGCCGAGGAACTTAATTCTTGTTGGGAAATGTTCCTTGTTATCTCAGTAGAACTAGATAAGGTAGCTTCTATCTAAGAGTCCGAAATCTTTAATTGACTACACGAATAACAAAGAATATGTTGCATTTCCTGGAGGGGAAATCTTGGATACTGTTCAAGATGTTGTCATACCTTTGTCTGTATTCATTGAGAGACGAAAAGTTTATTCCCTTTGTATGGAAAAATAGACAAAATGGATGACTACATGAAGAACGAAAATACAGTGTTCTGGTATTTCTCAACAGTAATCCCTATTAGCAGAAAATACAGAGCAACATTGTTATGATATATTCCCGACATTGATCGGCTCTCAAAGTATCGAACAATATTCTGAGAATATCATGTAATATCTTCTGTTGATATTGTCGATTTTAAACACTGATATGAAATTTCTATAACAAGGATTTTTAGTTTAGTTATATTAACGTCCTGATTTACAAGCAACACTAGGGTTATATTAGGACGGACCTCGTAATCTTGAACCGCAGTCAAACGACTCGGTCGACGCCTGATCTGGCACCCCATCTTTGAATTTTCACACAAACCAACAAAAAGACGTTTTGCTCTGATGGATTTAACAAGTACCAGACCCACTTACGCTACGATTTTTCGGTGGAATTGATTTGAACCCTCCGGTTCCGAAGCCGAGATCTTAACATCGGGATACCAAGGTTCTGTATGGTAATGGATGTTTTCTGTTCCAAATAAAGGATTTAGGATGTAAAATAAGTTTTCACAAAACATCCTTTTATATCCTGAGCTTCTTATTACAAAAAGAAAATCCCCCCTTTAGTATAGAATTTGCTCGTCCTAGGTTGGATGGGATTAGTAATGAGTTGATTAAAAGTTGGTGTCCGTCCAGAACATTTACCACATAATGCATTTGTGCGCATAACATTTAACATTTAACACCACACCACACCACACCTCCGTTTCTAGGGCTCATGTGGCCCCTTTCCGGTTTGGTATAGATGTAGGGGAACTTTATTAAAAAAAAAAAAAAAAAAAAAGAAAAGAAAAAAGAAAAAAAAGTACACAGCAATGAATTTGAAAGATACAGAAAAATGATCAAATACATGAATACAACATAGCAAGTGATGATAAATGCTGGATTGAACTTCTTGAGTACAAGGAACTGGATGAATGAGCGTAATAATATACAGTATGAGTGCACAAAAGAGTTAAAAATATTGAGAGGGGGATGAAAAACAAGTTATGGATAAAGTACGAGCTGCATTTGCGCGCATATGGGAAAGTGGGAGCATTCTATTCCTGTTCCTTTGACAGGAAGAAAACTCTCTGATAATCGTGAATTTGGAGAATGAGCAGGGTGCCAGCTCAGGTGTCTTCCTCGTCATCTGACCAAGGTGCGTCATAAATAGTCCTGTTACTGCTTTAGATATTATAATATAACAGAACAGAACTAATTGAATTCCTTGAAAGTCACCCTAAACAAATCAATACAATCATGATCAGAATGGGATTTAACCATTTAACCCAGATGATATGAGTTAGGGCAGATAAAACATTAGTCCTCGAAATATCATATACAAATATCATTATATTTTGCATCATTTTGACTGAATAACCTAATACTTCATGACATAATGTAATCATTTAATTAACTTTTGGCTATTTAAAATATTTCTAGATCAAAAATATATTTATGACATATACTTTACATTTTATGACAAACACTTCAAACTTATGGCAATATAAAGTTAAAATTACTTTTTCACCATACTATTCTAGATTTAATAATCTTGATAAAGGTATATTTTCTGGAACTAAAATTTATCAATATATTTCACAAATTATTTGATATCTAAACTAAATTCGTTTTTTCAAAGTCTAATAACTAAAATTTATCACTATGTATAAAAAAAAACCTCAATTGATTTTGTGAATCCAAAAAAGTATTCCAATTATATTACTGTGGCGTTAATATGATCAGAGGTGAGAACTATTTAAAATTATGAAGCTCCACAAAAATCGTTGAGATGAATGCTGGCTTTATCCTCCTAAAAAATTATATTTTCAGGTAAAGCGATCTAAGCAGATGTGCAATTAAAGAAAATTACGCTACTTATCTCCAACTGTAAGAACAAACCGAAGCCTTCTATATTTATTGCTGCATCCAGTATTTTTTTCATATAAAATTTAAAAATTAATTTTAAATTCTATTTTCAATAAGTGAAACTAGCACTCATATAACATTAATTAACCAAAATGGACCCATATATTAAAATTATCTGTAATTACGAGTGTTAGGAATTATATATTATTTCGTGTTTGGGATTATATATTTATTAATTAATTTTTACGAATATATGATTCGCTTCTAAGAATTTTTATATGGCATTTGAAGGGATAAAATAAAATAGGCATTTTGATATTATAAAAGAATAA
>JAPMOQ010016014.1:0-14031 GCA_026543055.1 Argiope trifasciata | reverse complement strand
TGATAGCGACGATTTATTTTGCCTTTCAGCTACTTTTATTGATATTTATCTTTTCGCTGAATTTTTATATAATATATCCTTAGCATTAAATGTGTTACGATTGAAAAAAATCTCTTTAATGGATACTAATTTAATTTTTAATGGTTACTATTTTTTCCAATTTGGATATATTGAGATATTTTGATAAGACGAGATATTTTGTCGAGGGTTTTGAAAATGTAAAAATAAGATCGGAACTTGCTAATCAAGTAGTATATATAGGTGCATTAAATCAAAACTGTTGCATTATTAATGTTTTTGGGTTGTTATATTAATAAAAACAAAATCGTAATAATTTGTTCAGTTAAATACTTTTATTTCTTCATTACATGCTGTAATAATTTGAAATTACTTTTTTGTTAACATGTGCGTCACCAATCCAAAAAAATTGTTGGTATTAGTCAGGCTTCTTTTAGCGATAACGTAACAAAATCATAATTAGTTGTCAAATAGTAGCGCTTCTATACGTGTTTTAAATGAGATGCTGCAATAGTAAGCAAGTCAAAATATAGCTGTTTTCCAGCTAAATTATAGATGAGCATGCTGACTTTGTTGATTTGATGTAGTTACAATGAATTAATTTCACGTGAGGAATCAATCAGTATAATATGTTGTTGTGTCGTGACATTTGCCATGAACAAACCCCTTTTACGAAGACAGCAATTTAAGCCGATTGGGGCATCTATTGTTTTAATAGCTCCAACTAGGGCCAAATGTACGACTTTGCTAATCATTTATCACTCACTCATTCAATTGCACAACCCCTTTTTACAGAAGGGTACATACATACACCTCACAGATAGAACAAACATGCCTGAGCCGGGACTCAAACTTAGGACGTCCAGATCACGGGGACGATCAGCATAATATAAATAGTATATGATGAATCAATCGTAATCAAACTAAAATCAAGATCTCAGTGCCATCTTTTGATAATAATTGCAAACTTAATATAGCAAAGTTGATCTTATTACAATAGTATTAGTGTCATACTAACGACAAAGTGCCATATTATATAGTATTTAAAACATTTAATTAAAAACAATTAATAAACATGAAGTATTTTAATCACCCATATTAGTTTGGGAGTTTTTATTATGTTAATTGCAAATTATAAGTGAACTGTAAAAAAAAATACAGTTTCCTATATTTTTTTTAACTGGAGTTATTTTTTACTGCTTAATGCTTTTACTGCTGTAATCAACTTAATAATAATATAGTTTTAATGAAATGTAACATTATATTTTTGCTCAAACTGCCACAAATCTTTTACTTAAAAGCACAAATAATTAATGCTTAAAAGATAAAAACGATGTCCATATTGGTATGAAAGAGATTTAAAGATAAGGAATCAGCATCCAAAGATTTTACTAAAAATAAAATTCATTCTTTAAAAAAAAATAGGAAACTCAAATTCAAAAACTCGATGCTGTGCTTTATCATTTGCAGAGAGCACGGAAATTCTAAAGTAGTTGCTTTAGAATCAATGGGAACATTCTAGAAAAAATATTCCATGAATAAAAGAACATTTAAAGAAGGATATCATAAAGACTCCGTTTTTCAAGTTCCATTCTGCAGGAAAGAACACAATGGGGACTGCTCTGCGCTACGAGGCTCCAAGGACAAAGTAATTCCAACAAGATTGAAAAGAGGATATTTTCTTTTTCTTGCATTTTCATGCAAAGAATATTCAATTCAAGTTATGCTCCCCCACCCCTATTTTTTTATTATGAAAGGTACTTGAAATCATTCATGCAAGAATAATGCTTTTTATATATTTGAATGTATACGAATGTATAAGCCCCCCCTTTTCCTTAAACTAATGTTTTTGGTTTGGTATATATGTTACGGTCAATGTGAAAAATCGGTTATTATTAATGCTAAAAGATCATTATTAAAAATAACCAAATAAGCTGGTCAAAGTGAAAAATATATAAACATTTGTCACATGAAGAGGTTATTATTGACAATAACCTAAAAAATGATTAATGTCAGTTTTTCGCTTCATTTAATATCATTTACCCAAATAAAAAAAATCTATTCTCGAAAATAATGTTTCCCTTTAACAAATATTGGGATTGTTCAATGGCTAATCCCCCTTCACCCCAAAAAAGATGGCCTAATTAATTATTAAATAAAGAAAATAATGTTAGAAAAAATATCATAGAAAAACTTCATACTAAAAAAAAACTTATACATTGAGGTACGCCCATGTTCCAATACGTCCATAACACAGTTTAATCACTTTTACCTAACTTCATTGGGGATTATTAATAATAATTAGTTAAAGTGAATAATTTGCAATATTTCTCACTTTGACCGAAATAAGAGGTAATAATAACTGGTTAGAATGAATGATAACTGATTATTCACATTACATATATTCTATCAATTAATTAATGAATTATAAAAAAAATATGATATAAAAGGACTGTATACGGAATTGAATTGAATCTAGAGTTAACAAATGCGGTACGTCGTAGTTTTGTAAAAGTGTAGGCTTTCTTAAAAGAATGCATTTCTAAATTTTAATATTTTTTTATTTAACTTTCATTTATATTAAAACATTTTTCCTTACTTCAGTTAAAACAAATTATAGTATAAAAATAATACAAAAAAATAATTATAATAAATGATCCATTTGCTTTATTTTTTATTATTCATGATGTTTGGATCTATAAAACTGAATCATTTATCTATTGCCATGGTTTGACATTTTTTTCAACAGAATTCCAAATAAAAGTTGTTATTTCGTTCACGGCAAAGTTACAACTACCGATTCAGCTCATGTCCAAATCGAAAAATAAATCTTTGCACTCTTATTTGTTAAATAAAAACATTCTTAGTTCAGTTCGTTGATTCCATACGCTTTTATAAAATAATTACTATGAATATTACTTGTTTGAAAGTAAAAATATTTTTTCTGCATGCATAGAAATGATCAATATTCGTAGAAATGTTATACAATAATGAATGAGATAACTTTTATCGATCATTATTTACAGAAATATTTAGTCCTTTGTTTAATTGTGAATTCCATCTTATATGTATAGCATTTAATTTGAAAAATATGTAAAATTAGATTTGAAATGATTTTTCAAGACTTGCTTGTATTGTGTAAATTGAAATATATCTTATAATACTGAGCTTCAATGTAAATCTCCTTTCTATTTTTTAAGCGGCTTTGATAAATACTAATTGATTTTATAAATAAATTTGACTGTTTCTATCACCAACATCTTTGTTCATATCTTTGAAATAAAATAAAATTTATACTTTTCATATGTTTTCATGGTATGAAACTTTTAAATTTACGTAGAGTGAATATTTAAAAACCTGAATAAAACTTATTACATGAAAATATAGAAGGAGGAATATTTAACGATAACAATTTATGAGAATAATCAGTTTAACAACTTACAGAAGTGACATGATAGTCAGTTGCTTATATTTACCATTTAAATGAACTTATAACTTGGTACAATATACCACAACGCACCTGATTCTTTTTATAGCCATTTTTTAGTCATTTTATGTTTGCCGAGTTATTGAGAACTAATGTATTAAAAAAGGAAAACTATTTTTTCAAAACTTGACAGCTTATCAATAATATAAACTTTCAAAAATAAATAAATAAACAAATAAAATCAAATAAATAAATCAGTGTCTGTACATTATTTTTATAATATTTGTAATCTCCATATGATTTGTTTTACAATAAATACTGAATTGTGGGGTCTCTATGTAAACATTAATTATGGTTGCTTCAAAATTTAAAACGGGGTAATTCAGGACGCAATTTAAAATAAATAATTCGAAAACGAATAAGGATAAAAATATGTAGTTTACCCTAAACGGGTGGAAAAGAAGGGTTTGCATTAAACGAGTTTTCTCATGACACGAAACAAAAATAGTTTTTTTGGTGACCAGTAGATGGCGATATAATTATTTCACCAAAAGACGATAAAAAATATTGACAACTTTCAAGTCAGCTTAATTATAGTTACTTAGTTAAATGTTCAATGTGCTGTCCATCATTCAGAAATACAACTGTGAGACGAGCCACGACACACTTCACAGCATTTAGTAGCATTTCTCGTTTTATGCCAAACATATTTTGGTGGATGACATATTTCAGTGCTGCTAGTGATGCCGGTTGGTCGTGGTATACATTCGACTTTAGGGAATGCCACAGCCAAAAACTCGCATGCTCAGAGAGGGAGATTTTTGAGGCCATGTCTGATTAAAGCATCGACTGATAGTAAGACCGTCTCCAAATTTTGAGCGTAGCAGGTGAATAGATTTGACTTCAAGAATTCCCAGTGCCACAAACTCACAAGGTTAAGATTGGGAAATCTTGGAGACCATGTCTGATTAAAGTATCGACTGATAATAAGACCCTCTCCAAATGTTGAGCGTAGCAGATGTCGCGTAGGCTGAGAAGTATGAAGTGGGGCTCCAACTTGAATAAAGATGACTGTTTGGAGTACTTGTCGAGCTTGCAGTTCATGAATAATGTTGTTTGCTACATATCGCTGGCCAATGACAGAAACTGTTTTGAAACCCGTCTGTGAGATTTCCTCGAAAAAAGGGACCAATTATAAAATCAGCAGTGAAGCCACACCAGACTCTCACTTTAAGCTGTTGCAAGAACTCCTCAGCAAATGAGTGTGGATTTTCTGCTATCCACACGCGACAATTTTAATCTTAACAGCGCTAAAGAGTGCGAAATGCACTTCATCTGCCTAAATCATAAGGTGAAGCCAGTCGTGCTATTCGTCCATCTTGTTGAATGCCAAATTCGCAAAATATGGCCAAGAGACAGAGTCAGGTTTCAGTTCTTGATTTTGTTGCAACTTGTTGGTATACCGTATCAGAGTCATTCTCAGTGCTCACCAGACCCTTCCGTAAGACACTCCCGTCTGCCTCGAAACTTCTCGAGCACTGCTCTCCCCATATGCAGAAAACGCCGACATGAATTGCACTGTCTGTTCCACTGTTATGGTAACAGCAACGGCTGCTGAGGTAGGTCCACTTCTTTGACATGATACCAAAGGACCTGTAGCTTGAAATTTTTTCAAAACTTTGCTCAGTGCAGAAGACGTTATTGGTCCTTTGCTCTCTCGCATGCCTTTCATGTAGTGATATGCTCGCAATGCCCCAGTGGCACTTTTCGAATTCTTATAATACGTTTAATTGAGAGGGCTTTCTCAACTATGGATAGCATTTCGATACATATAAGCCTCGACTACCATTACCTGATTCAGTTGCTCCTTTTAATGCCGTTTGTTGCTTTGCATAATCCGACATGAGAAATTTGGCAGTGCCATCTGTTGGTAGACGACAAAACTATTTTTGTTTCATTGTCTCGACCAAACTCGACCTTTTTTCAATCAGATTATGCAAAAAACATTTTTATCTTTATTAATTTTGGAATTATTCTTTTTTTAAAATCTTTTTTTTTTTTGGATGACCTGGTGTTTCATTATTTATCTCCAAAAATTGAAAATAATTTGAAAAAAATCAAATTAGATAACGTGGAAATCGGTTCGTTGTCCCGCTTGCTGATGAATTTTATAAATTAATTTGATGTGATTTTTTTTGAAAAAAAAACTGAATTTAATGTAATTTATATTATGAGAAAATGTTTAAGATTCTTTATTGTATATTTACCGAATAGGTTTGGGAAAATTAAAAAAAAATCTTTAAATTGCGGATTTAAAGACTCCTGATTCATATTGCTCAAATATTATAAACTGGCTTGGTTGTCATAATATATTTGGCTTACTGAAAGTAAGCATTTTAGAAGTGGCTACTAAAAAATAAAATATCGAGAAAAGAATTTGGTAAATTTGTTTGATATGGACATTTAATATAAAGATCCCAAGATTCATCATCTATGACCTCAAAAATCAAAACAAGTACCTAGTTCATAAAATAATTATTTAAATGATTCCTTATTTATTTATAAAATTTAATCGCATTTACAAGACGGAAAAAAAAGTATAATACATTATTTGAAATAATATATCGTATAGTGTAATAAATATTTGCAATCAGTGTCAGAAATAGGGCGCCATTAAAACTGTTATTGTCATTTTACTATTATCTATAGATAATATTTAATTTATAAAAATTGATTAATTTATCATTTATTGGAAAATGTGAGGGGAACGGCTCTTTCACACATCTCACATACAGAACACAGAGAAAAGCAACTATGCCGAAACCATGGACCGATACCGGCATTCACATCAGGGAGAAGACACGCTGCCCTTAGGCCAGGTCACCGGATCGAAGCTGTTAAAATATTTTATGCGCTGAATATTGTTCATAAATATAAAATATGCATCTCATTATTATTTCTGTTTTTCAAAATTTTGCTTTACCCTTTTGGAGCAATAACATGTAAGTTCTAATCCAAATTTGTTCAAACAGTTCCTGCATTTTTAAAAGATATTTTATACCAAAATACAAAACTGAAATTTTACTTTTCTAAACCATTTCGCTACCAGTTACAACAGCTATAAAAAGGTCATATGCAAGCTCTTGAATAACTAATAAAATGAATTATTGTAAGTTCAATGTATCATTGTCGAGGTTATTCTAATCTCAACAAAAAAGAAGGTTCACTTTTCTACCTACAGCATTTCGAACAATCAAAAATTAGATTGCTTTAATCGAACCTTATAAAATTATTTGGTACATATTTATATAATATTATTTTTTAATTCTCCTAAGATTTTTTAATTTTTTCAAATTACGTAACCATTAATGTTACAAAAAAGAGATAAAATATTGTTGGCAATTTTATTTATTGGAATTAATTCTTGCTCTTCAAAGGGCTATAGTCATTGTTATTTCAGTTATTAAATGTACATATTGCATAAAAAGTTTATTTTACACCTACGTTTGTTGCTCCAAGATATATCACCCACGTACCTAAGGAAATCGTGAGAGTGGGCGTATGGTAATATCAAAGTATTTATCTGAAATTCTAGAGCTAGATAAATCAATTTATAAAAAAGGAATAACATTTTACTAGAGTTTGAGTATTTTGCTAGAAACTATTCAATAATTTTAAGAAATGAAGAATATTTCTTTGATGTTATTGCATCAGTTTTTTTAAAAAAAATCAATAAATCCATGTCATTGGAACTTTGAATGAATTATTGTCACAAATCATTTCTTTCTGGAATTACAATATTACTTTAATAAAGTTAAAAAAAATCCTGAATTTTTACACAGTTCTCTATTTACAAAAAGAGAAATTGTCTTTATATTTCCAATTCTTTCCGAATTTTTCAAGAAAAGTAATTCCACCACAATACTTCTTTTTGTTTTATTCTTCACTCGTATATTTTTCTTCTTTACACATCGAAGATGTTGCGATTTCCTCATAAATTTTATTTCCACAAAGATATTGCTATTATAATAACCGAACAATGAAGTTTTGAATTCTTTCAGTTTTTAAGAAAAACTAGAGATTTTTGTTCTGTTTCCACAACATTAGAAAAAATGTTTTTTACGTATAATCGGATATGAAACAGTTACAAAGGAAAAGAATATTAGATAATGCAACGAATTGTATCAAAATATTTTATATTATATTACACTTTTAATATTTAATAAAATTGGATTATGATATTAAAAAAATATATATTTATGCGTAGAATTACTGCTGTGATGAGAATTTCTCATATTTCTTCTTTGAATACAAAAAAGAGCATTCATAATATCAAAACTCCACAATTTGTCATTCATAATTTAATAATATACTCCATGATTTTTTTAAATCAAAAAGAGCAATATTAATATGCTTTAATGATGTTATTCCAATTACAAAAACCATGCAGAAGTTGCAATTTATAATGCATTACATACATTTGATAATATATAATTAACTACATAACAAATCTTAAAAGTATTAATAAAATTCCGGGATTATACTCATTCTTTTAATGTAAAAATGTAATAACCTGTCTTATATGAGAAAACCCTAACTAAATAATTAATAAAAAACTAAATTAATTGGATTTTCTATTAATTAAATGATTAATAGAAAATGCAATTTTCTATTTATTATTTAGTAATAAACTCCATGAGTTTTATCTAAAAGAATAATATTAATATGCTTTCATGATGTTATTCCATCAATAAAAATCATACAAAAATTTTAATTCATAATGTATTAAATACATTTGATGTTATTCAGTAAACTAAATAATGAATTATTAATAAATAATAATCTGACAAATTCATTTAAATCATTCTTGTGCATCTCCTATATTTATATAACTTATTAAAATATTTAAGATAAATATGTTATTATTCCCCAATTGCAACAACAGAATCAAGAAAGAAATTAGTTAAAACTAAGTATGAAAACAAACTTTTATGCTAAAAGGAATTTTTGTTAAAAGATAAATAAGGCTTAGTTATTCTCATAAATTATTCATAAATCTTGAAAATTCTGGGAATAAAAAAAGTTAGCTAAACTCAGCATTTTTTAATAATTTTATGGTCAAGATGTTACTGGAATAAACAAATTCACTGTAGGTAGAATTAATTGAATGCATGAAGCTATTTTGCAAAATTCTAAAAAATATAAACAAAAAGTAATAACTTTCTATTTGAAGAAACTACTAACGATGAGTTTTTTTTTAATTCTTTTATTTTTGAAAAAGAAAATTTTTCTGTAGGATTGCCAAAAAGAAAGTTAGTAAATTCTTTAAAAGAGAAGTAGCATTTCAATGTTATGAAAGCAAGGTTTTGTTGTTTGCTAAAATAAAGATATATTTAATTTTTGGAATGTCATTGTTATTACAACAAAACTTTCAGATTATGAATGTGAAAGTTTTGTAAGTATGTCTGAATTTTTTTTTCAGTGTATTAAGTACATCTCAAATTTAGGAACAAAAAAGAGAAAAGTATATGCTTTAGTTTTGGTTCCATACTTTTTTCTATTTTCATTTCATAAAAATTTTTAATTTCTTGTTTTAGATATTGCTTTTTGTGTAGTGAGATTACCTTTGTATGTTGCATTTTTTAAACGAAGGAATCTAAATCCCATACGATAGATAGTGAAAAGAAAATATACAATTTCCTTTCTGAGAAAAATTATAAACTGCACTATTTAATCTGTTAAAATTTCAGTATAAAATGGAAATAAAGGAAGAAATGAAAACTAATGGTCATGTACAACTAATGAATACATAGCATGTAAAAGAAATTTTGTTGCATAAATGCTTGATATAAATATTAATTATTCAAAGCAAAATATAAAAATAAAATGCAGTCTTTAAATAAGGTGGAAATTATATAACTGCAAATTAATTATTTGGCTTTAAATTTGATACTTTATTTTGTAACAGCAATCTCATATAACAAAGGGTAAAACATATATTCCTTCGAACACCAAAGTAACAGAAGATTAAAATATTTTCATTAAATCTTTCATAAAATCTAAAATATTTTCATAAAATATCACATCTCTTTCAATGAATATCAATAGGAAAGTCTTCAAGACATTAATATGCAATAATTAATTTTTGACGGTTTTTCAAACCCAGTTTTAAAAAGCGGTTTTTATAGTAAACTAGCTGGTACCCTACGCATTGCTGCCTCAGAAAACAAATAATAATATAGTTAATAACAATCAATCAATAATTTGACAATGTTTATCGAAACAGGATGAACGGTACGACAGTACATAAAATATGAACAAATATCCTTTTTTATACGTTAGATTTGTGTATTCTTTTGGAAATGTATAACTTATTTCAGAAATGTAGTGAAAGATAGTATTCATTGTACCACGTGATTTGTTTAATATTCTCACAGAATTCTCAAATTTAATTTTAGAAAATGTGATTAAAATATTTTCTATTTAAATTTTTTATACATAAAAAATATATTTATACCATAAAATCGTTAATATAGTTGGAAAGAATAATTTTTGAAAATTAAGATAGTGCAAAATTACTTGTATTATAATATTTTTTGAAGTTGCTGTGAAAAATAATAATATTTAATTAGAATTTAAAACCCCGAGGATTGGTCTTCCCAAAATTTTCTCTCATAATCTGTAATAAAGTTGTTACTTCTTAGAATGATTTGCATGACATTTGTGTTCAATAGCTATACAATATTGATCTTTAACTTGGATTGAACATTTCTAATTAATCTATTGGATCTCCTCGGAGAATTATTTGAAGATTTATCCTTGGTAAATAGATGCGGTTGAGATCCGAATTTGCATTTCTTTTATTTTAGAAATTGTACTATGCCTATAAACATCCAGCAGATGTTAACAATAAGCTGACCAAGTTTCATCGCAATCGAATAAACGATTTAGGAAAGCATAAGAGACATACAGACAAACATTCATTTTTATTTACATAGATTGGTCACATTAGAAAACCGGTTTTATTAATTTAAAATTTTGTTTTCCCGAATGCCAGGATATTCCTTTTTTTCCAAACAAATATTTAAAATTTATCAATTAGCACAGATTTATATAGTATCTGAAGGCTTAGGGCTATGAGATGCCAATTTATAAACAAGTGAAGGTATATTTGAATTTCTGTTGAAAGAACTAAAAAAGTTTTGAAACTGAAATAAGTTTTAAATTATTATATGCTCCAGAAGAAGGAATTCAAGGAGACGAGTACACTTTTTTTATTTATTAGCTGTATTTACAAAATCCTCAAAATATTCCTAGTTTAGAGACGGAATCTAATGTACTTTCTTTAGCTTCAAGAACCAAAATTATTAAGTTATCAGAAAATATATTGTTTAGAATATTTCCATATTCTTATGTGAAACCGATTCTGAGGAAGAGAAAACCGGAGAAGCTACACATTAAATAAATAATGTTTCAAAAGAAGCAATTGAAAAATCAATTCATAAGTTTCTGGAAGACCCTGAAAAGAAACTTACAAATCTAAAGGCACTGATAATTGAATTTTCATTACTTGTCACAGCGAATAAAAGAACAATAAAAATAGATTTGTTATTCGTTGCCATGAAAGTTATAAAACGAATCTCAGAATCTAGTGAACGAGTATGTTCAATTTCATTTAATATTGTGTCCAAAATAAGAATAAGACACTGTCACCGCTAAGTCGATATTTTATGTCTTTTTTTCTTATGAGAAATAAAAATTAGTGAAAACATAAATATTATTCGGACTTTTTTCTCAGTTTTCGTTTCAAAAACCGATTTTAAAAAATTCTTTTTGTCTAAACCCCAGTAAGAGGACAAAGTTAATTAAAGTTGCTTTTTGATGTTTGTATCAAAAATATTAAAAAGCATAAATAACTAGAATTATTGTTTATTCTAATTAACCTTGCAAACATGTCACGGTATAACAACGTGTTTAAACACGGGACTGGAGGTTAAGAGGGAAATTAGCCGCTATTTTTTAATATAAAAGATTTTATATTTTTCGTTAATAGCTTAAATCAATAATTATAATTTTTGGAAGTTTGGTTACCTAAAATTTATGCTGGTGCTTTTTTTTAATAATTTAGAATTAGTTTTAAAAAGTTAATTGTAACATTTAAAAACTTATTTGGTTAAAAAAAATCCCTTAACCAAAAGTTTCTTTTTATATAGATTATGTACTCAGAAGAATCTTGAGTTAGCATTTATTTTTTGTACAAATATATTACAATGCATATTGAAAGGAAAAATTTCATGAAATACTTTAACAGATTAATTGAAGAGTAAAACTATCCCTATCATCACATAAAACATTTCACTTTTTCACTAAACACAAACAATATACTAAAAATGTAAACTCAAAATGACAATGTAAAATTATTTAGTCAACATAAAGTAATTCGGAAACTTTCTTAATGAATTTTACCCTCTTAATATTATCAACATTCTCTTATCTCCAACCAATGTATTTAAGTGTGCTCAAAAGTTCGTTTAAAGCACTACAGAGTCGGGAACTATCAAATGATAGTTTCTTTTATTTCTGTTAGTATTAAGACCTACATGCAAAGAATAATTTGCCTTATTTGGAATGAAATGTTTAGAAGGATTTTCCCCATAAAATAGAGTTCATTTTCTTTGTGTTTGACTAAAGATAATGCCAATTCTGGCTGTAATCTATCAAATAATATACATATAGTTGTATGTCAATGGACATATAGTTGTATCTGCAATTAAATTTTGCAAAAAGGGAATGAAAATGGAACAAGATGAATAATATAAAAACGCAATATTAAGGAATAACTGTTGATAAACAATAATTAAAGATATAAAGTTGTCTGAAATTAAATATATTTAGATATGTATCGATAATCGATTTTATTTTATTTTTCTCTTGATGTGATTAAATTAATAGTTATTTCCAAATATATGTTATTAAAATTCATAAATACAGAAATCATGAAAATAAGAAGGAGCTGTTGCAAGTAAAAGAAATCAGCCAATAATCAACAGATTGTGCACTACTTCCTGGAACGTAGGGCATGATATCAGATTTAAGAGAACTGAAGTTTAGGCACGCTCGGAGTCCATTAACTCCACCGGTATCGAACATCCTTCAACTAATATGGCCTTGAAGTTGTAAAAAGGCAGGCTTTCAACTCAAGTGTTGTATCCTGTCCAGCACTTTGTATATGATATCTCCTTGTCCAGCACTGTATATATGATCATGGTTAAGAATTAAAAAATTCTATCCCATATATTATTTCTAAATAGGACGTTGATGTAACTAAACTAAATTAAATTTAGTGAAATTCTTTGTAAAAGTGAGAAAAATAGCCCTAACTCTTCAGTTGAGTCCTTATATACTAAATAACAATAAAATTTAGAATCTGTTATGGTAAATATGTTCCAAAATATAATGCCTATCACCATTCTTATTAAAAGTAAAACATTCTTCAATATTTGACACAAATGCTTTCTTTAAAAGAAAAGAACAAATCAAACTTTTATAGATCTAGTTTCAATAATCTCATTTCATTCTATTTAGGCCAGTACATACGAATAGTAATAAATAACGGAACGAAGTGAATTTCCTTTAGGAGCAGTACTGGCATTGTAGTCTTTGAACGGAATGGTTAATTTCCAAATAAAGCATTAGACATACACCCAGACGGAATCAAAACAAAAAAAAAATTTTAAATCATTTCCCAGAAATTCAAATACAACCATCTTATTTCAATGAAATGGAATCTTCGTCATTTAACTCTCCTTTTAATAAAACAAAAGCTGTACCATTCAACTCTCCTTCCTACTAAAATCACTACCTTTAAGCTCAATTTCTTTCCATACACCCAAGGGCACGATCATCGGTGACTCCTTTCCAAGAGATATCCTGAAAGAAACTCCATGTAGTTCCTTTTTCTTACATGAGCCCCTGGGTTTCCAAACAGTAATTACTCTTCTTCTTTTTAGACATGCAGTTCATGAAACTCTTTTGATTGAGACTAAAGATAAACAAAAGGAATCATTCTGAGATTGATAAATATGTAATATGTAAATGTAAATCTAAAGCTATGTAAATCTAAAGCTTTACTTAGCGTTCCTACAAAATACTTCATTTTGATTAGAGTGGTGAGTCTACGCAATAGCATATAGACACTTTTGAAACATTAATAATTTTATTTATTTCCAAAAAATACTAACTACTGGTGTCAAAAACTGGATAGTTTATAACAATGTAAATCTGAAAGGAATGAATCATGAATCGAAGATGAATCAGTCCAGATGAAACCAAAAGTAGAGAATTACCAAAAAAGATAATGCTGTCAGTTTGATGGGATTATAAAGAAGATTTGAACCTTGAATTTTTACTCTGAAACCAAATGATTCATTCATACGTTACATTCAACAACTCCCCAAACTGAGTGACACTGCTCACAAATCGAAAAAGTCGATAGAATTGACAATTTTGAAAGGTGTTGATTTCGAGTATGGTAATACAAATCCCCATACATAATTGGTCACTAACTAAAAATTGTTGAAACTATG
>JAPMOQ010016013.1:1520-17073 GCA_026543055.1 Argiope trifasciata | reverse complement strand
TTTTTTATTTGAACTTCCGGCATTCTTTTATTTCATCTAGTCACGTGCTAAAAAAACATGATTAAAATATTTCTTTAAAAATAGAAGCTTAAGTTATACATTAAAACACTGATACCATTAGAAGGCTAATTTTTTAATCTTTAAATTGATGTAAAAATCATGTTTATGCGATCCTATTTTCGGAAGTTATAGCGGAAAAACGTCGAAATTTCGCTTAAATTTTAATGAATTGAAATTCTAATAAAAAATTCGAAAAAAGGGCTCCGAGGTGCACATTCCGGACCTCCAAGGTATACATGTACCAAATTTGGTAGCTGTAGGTCCAACGGTCTGGCCTGTAGAGCGCCAACACACACACGCACGCGCACACACACACACACACACACACACACACACGCACACACACACACACACGCACACACACACACACACACACACACATTGAGTTTTATTATAAGTATAGATATAGATTATATAATACTAAATGGCACCTGGTGCATTACTGCCAGAAGAAATAATCTTGGAAGCATTGTTTGGAATTTGAAATAGTCATCTTGTTTAATTAATAATGATAGGAAAAGTGGCATTAATTTTCTTGTCGGCAATGAATAAATTAATTAAAATTAAAGGATATATAAAGCAGGAGCTTATATAGTATTTATTCTATTTTGAGATCGTCTCCTTGGATAATTCTTGGTTAATAAATGCAATAAACAGATCCAAAAATATTTTTTATGTAATACATAATTTTAATCCCATAAATGCAAGTAATAAGTATAATAAGTATTTAAATTTTTATCGCTATCGGATGCGCGGTACAGAAGCACGTAAGAGACATACAGTATGTCATTTTTATGTATATAGATTACTAGAATTTCTTTTGATATTGATTTTATTGGTAAAAGTTATTTAATCTGATAGTATTTATATTAATCAAATTTGTATATTGTTTAATCAGTTATGATCAATTTTAAAATTATTATAACAATAAATAATATCCTAACCTACACTAATTCTTAATTCCTAATTATTTTAATAAATCAAGTTGTTAAAAAATTATTGTTGCATTGGGATATGTTTCCTTTCTTATATTATTATTCACTTGCATTTTAATAGTTTTTTCCCCTCATAATAGGCAATGGCTTGTAAAGATATAGAAGAACCATTCAAACGTTATCCTAAAGGCTTTTATGTTGAGATAAAATATGATGGAGAACGAGTTCAAATTCATAAAAGAGATAGGGAATTCAGCTATTTCAGTCGTAGTTTAAAGCCTGTTATGCCACATAAGGTATTAAAATATAAATTAATTACTCTTTATGTCATTAATTATGATATGTAAATTGTTTTTACATATCAATATCTTTGAAATATTTACTGCCAAAGTGTTGGATAAACTTTTGAAAATTTTTAATGCTTTTAATTAGATAACGTAACTGATTGTTCAATTTTTTAAAATAGCTTTTTATTTAATGATATTTTTAGAAGTTTTGGTATTTAAAAATCAGAATCAAAAATATTTTTTAGATAAAATGCTTATTTATGTGTCATAAATTTCACAGTTAAAAATGATTTAAAGGTTTTTTTTTCTTATCTATTTTTTTCAACACTTGCCTGTATTGGCAGTGCTCTAAAAATAGAAAGATTAGTCTTAAGCTATTAAACTGATTATGCTTACTTAATAGACAGAATATAAATATATTACCATTAATATGCATAGAATCTCTTATAATCATATTTTGTATGGGGTTCTATATTATTTATAAAACACATGTTTGCTTAAATTCCATGAAAAATATTTTTAAGAGATTGTAAATGAAAATTTTCAGATGCATTTATAAAATTTTTTATTGTGTTTTAAAATTCAGATTTTATTTAGGATGATTAAATTAATTTGACTTTCTTATAAATTATTGATATATATAATAACTATAATAATAATAAAGACAAATAAAAAGCAAAATAAATAAATAAGTAATTTAATTATATTTTCCAATGATTTATTTCACATAAAATAAAATAAAATTTAATATCCACATGCACGTTACACATCAAAGGGAAAAAATTAGCTTTTATCAATACGTTGCTATCATATTGACAAAAACTCAAATTAAAACATAAGTTAAAACTGTTACTGGAAAGTAAATAAAGAAAAATGTAATATTCAGCATATGATTACATGAAATGAAATAAAAATAAAAATAACCATTTATGCTTTTTTCATTGCCTACATGATTTCAAGCTATGATATTTCCAAACAAAAACAACATCATGTCTCGCATGATAAAAATAAAACTGCAATTTTATTGGAATCCATTACTAGAAGCATTAGAAAGAACTTTCTGTAGAAATAATATTGTTTTCAATAGGAATTCTGAGGTTGGATAGATATAATAAAAAGCACTTAGAGCTTTATGACTTTAGCATTTGTACTTCTGAATTTTGCCACTATTCTGTTAGTGATTGGTACATTTCTTCCTCAGAAATAAATTAAATTTTGATGAATCTCAATACAATGTGTGGGTTTTGTAACCATAACTATAACCAATTTATCAATGTATAAAATCTGTACTCTGGTAATGTTTATTTCTGATAATAGTTTCTGGGGAAATCATAGTTTCATCTAATGATATCTACCTCACCCAAATATTTTAAATAATTTTTTTTTTTTAAATATACACAAAGGTTTTGAATCTGAATTAAATTTTAGATTTAACTAATAATCTACATTTTAGGGATTCTTCAATTTTTATTATTTAAAGAAAGTTTATTTTAATATAAAGTCAAGAAAAATTGCTGTCACTGTCTTTTGGGTTTCATATAAAATTTGCTCAACCCTCCCCCTTTTTTAATTCTGCTTTGTGAACTATATTGAATCATATTAGAATAGTATAGTATTCTTTGTTTTAATTCCATGATATATTTATTTATACATTGAAGTAAATAGTTGTAAAATTGCAATTTTAACATTTTAAAATAACACACAGGTTGCACACTTCAAAGATTATATACCTAAAGCTTTTCCATTTGGCAATGATTTGATATTAGACTGTGAAATTCTCTTGGTTGATAATGATGGTAAGCCTTTGCCATTTGGAACATTAGGTGCTCACAAAGTAAGTATATCCATGTATTTTTAGTATACACCATCAAAATGATTGCTTTTGAGCAAGATATACACATACTAAACGTTATACAATATAAGATATAATTATTAATAAATATACTTATATTATGTGTAAAAAGGTGCATGAATTATTATAATTTAATAATTCATGCATTCTTGTTTGCATTATAATAATTCATGTATTTTTTCTTCTTATTATATTTTTTTAAACAAAATTTAAAAAGTCAAAATTAAGTCCTTAAAATATTTAGTGCTAAATTTTTAAAACTTTTAATCATATACTTATAAAGTTAGATTTCCAACAAGGACACAACTGAAACTTAAAATTGAATCATGCTTGAGATTAAGGGGAAAAAAAATCTAACCTTTTTGAAATTGATTACGATAAAAATGGAGCAATTGTCACAATCTATAGAGAAAATAATTCTTAATCAATGTTGCTATGTAATGTTTTACTCATTATTTCATTATATAGTTTATTTACATTTCAAAATGATGTAAAAGTTTCATTTATGAATGTAATTGAACAATATAAATTTAATAAGAAGATTATTAATAATGAATGATATTAATAATAAGATTTTTTTTTTGCATTTATTATTATTACTTCTTTTAGAATGCATTGATTCTTAATTTGACTCTGACTTTTTATTATAATACATGTATACATATTTATTTAGAACAAAATTTCGAAAGATTAGGAACTTCTACTATAGTACATTAAATTGATTATTTTAATTTATGAAATTATAATGTGTGAATTATTTGTATGAAATGCTTTTAGTAATCCATTTGTATTCTTTGCATCTTTACCCATTTGTCAATTTTATTTATTATTTTATGATTTATAATTATTGGGGAAATATAGATTTCTTATTGCATTTTAATTTAAAATATTTTCCGAATTCCAAAATATTTTATCATAATATATGTTCTTTTAAATCATTTAAATATAATTATAATTTTTGTTTCTAGAAAACTGCTTTTAAAGATGCAACTGTTTGTCTGTTTGTGTTTGATTGTCTACAGTTTAATGATGAAAATTTGATGCAAAAGTAACTTTTCAGCTTTCTTGTTTTTTATCTACTGTATTGTGAACTTTTATTATATATGCTAATTTTAAGTATTTCTACAGACCTCTATTTGAAAGAAGGAAAATACTGGAAGAAAACATGCAGCCAATTAAAAACCATATTATATTTTCTGAGTTGAAGGAAATAGATGTGAGTTTTGATTTAAATTATTCTACCAAAATTAGAATTTTTTAAAACATAATTTTGATTAAAATGCACACCTTCTCTTTGCATGCGTATTTGCGACAGTCACTTTTCACTTTGAAAAAAAATGGAATTTGCTTTTATATTTTGTTAATGATTCTAGATCTTTTCTAAGTTTCATTCAACTTTTTTGAATATAGTAATGCTCAATAATGAACCATAAAAAATAATTTTTCTTTGCTGAAAATGATTTAACAATGTAATAAGTGGTTGTTTATAAATTATAGAATCTACAAATAGTTTGATATATGTGCATTTAACCACAAAGAATTGGCCTTAAAAAATTAACATTTCATATTGGGTTTTTAATATAAAAATTTCAAAATGGAATGTGCATTCTGTTTAATACATATAAATAAATCTATGCAGCACAATAAAAATATTTTTTTGCAAATAAATCTTTATTTTAAAATATGTTGTTTATGCTCCAGTTTCTTCTTCTTCTTTTTTTCTGAAATTTTGATCTGCAAATGTAACACAATTTGAATTCAGTTTTTTTATTAGATAAAATGACATATCTCCAATATTTTAGTTTATCTACAGTTTTTATAAGATTTTTTTAAATTTAGTTTTTTTATTAAATGTTATTTTAAAATAGAATTATCAAGAAATTTTGCTAGTATAGCTTTAAATGCATATATTTATAGAGAGGAAGGATAATACTAGAGTACCTTTTTAGTATTATGTTTTCCATCTGATATACATGTCCCTTTTGCCTTTGAAATCAACTTTAGTGTGTTGAATCGAAGTTTTGAATTGTTTGAAATAATAAAATGGGCATATAATAAGTATTACATCTTTCTAAAGTGTAATTTTTGCACAATAGCAGTTTGATTTATGTAGATACCCAAAAGTATAATTTTAAAAATTCTATTTTCCCCCCCACAAAATTACTAATTAGTATAAATAATCAAAGACTATTTTAAAATAAATTCTAATATGCTGTAAAATCAGAAATAAGCATTTGTTTCCTAAATAGTAACATTAGATTTTGTTATATTAATAAAAAAATTCTATTATTATTTTTGTTTTATGTTAACAGTGTGCTAATTTCTTTCTTTCTTTCTTTTTTTTTTTCAGAGCAGAAAGAAATTGCAAACTATTGTTGACTCCGTAATTGATCAGGGTTTAGAAGGATTGGTTATCAAAGCTAAGGATGTAAATATCATATATTATTTTGATTCTCAATATTGAATATTGTTCACTGTAAGAATAATTTGACACATAAATAGTTGCCAGATCAGAGATTTGAAATGTAGAATCAGTCAGAATGGAACTACTCCCATCATGTTAAGGCATCCAGAAAAATATAAAATTCTGATCACCATAACAACACAGTCATATGCTGAATGTACAGTCATATACTCATCATACAAAATGACCCCTCATAATAGTGCAGCCCTATGAAGGAGTTATGTCTTGACTTCAGTATGAAAGCAGTTCAGTCCTATCCATTTCTATACCAAGATAAAGATATGACTTTTTGTTTTGCGAGGCAACTGATCCCCATATCTAACTTTGTCCCCATTGGCATATATTTTAAATTATAGAAATTGAAAGAAAACTTAAATTTTTTTTGTTTCTAATTTTTTATTAATTATTATTATTATTATTTTGCTTTGGATTCTCTGCAGTTTTGAGTCATGAATATTTTTTCAAAGGTGTGTAAAGTAAAATATAATGTAAGATTCTTTTTTTTTAAATTTTTTTTTAAATCTTTGACTGTGTTTCTAAATATAAAATATCTAGCTAGTCTTTATCTGATGAGGGAGGAAGTAATTCTGTCAGAAAAAATCTGATTTTTATCTTTTAGAAATACTTTTCTTCTCTTTAATTTTAAGATTTATTTAAATGATCACTTATGATAGCTTTTATGTACTTTTTAAATTGTTATGGTCCCATGAGTATATAAAAGTAATTATCATGCTATGGAGAACATAAGCATAGATATTTCCTGGATTTTAAAATAATGCATTAATTAGCCATATTCATAATATCTGCTAGTTAATAAAATCGATGCATATTACTAGGAAGTTCTGTTTCTTCATTTTTCTTATTCTTTGTTAAAACTAATAAGCTTTAGTTGGATGGAATGATTTAAGTTGTGATATTGTTCATTAGAATTAGATTCATTAATTTGTTTTATGTGTATTAGACAATAGAACGTGCAGTCATATCAGATTGTGGTTTGATGATTTTTTAAACCATTTTTTGTGTAATTTGATTCTGAAACAGAAGTTTTCATTGTGATATTACTTTTTGTTAATTTGTTCCACCATTTTAATAATTCCAGATATAAATTCATAAAATAGTTGATAAAAGCTATCACTTCATTATAGTCAAGAAATTATGGAACTTTTGACTTGGAGCTTAAAATTATTAAGTACTTTTAAATTTTTCTTTGTATACTTAATTATAATTAATCAAATATAATTTTAAAAATTTTTATTTACAAATTTTATTATTAAATGATATTTTATTTTTAAAATTAAAAAATAAATTATCATCCTGCTTTGGATGTTTTATTCAGCAGAACAGAACATAACATATCAGAAGTTTAAAGATGATAATGAATATTTTCTTTCATGCATTTTTTATTTTCTTCAATGGATACTTTAATCTTTTTTTACCTTAAATTATATTCAAAATAAAATTACTGTTTAAAACTACATGGTTATGAAAAAAAATCTGTAATGATTATAAAGAAAATGTTGAACTTACTAGAAAATATTAATATTTTTTTTAAAAATATGTTAGCTGTAAGCAGTTTTAAAAACCTTTTTTAAAATGCTTACTGTTTTATATTTGGTTTTAACAATTTTTTATGTAAGTGTTTAGTTTTGTTAAATAACAATATTCCATGTTCTATCATTTAAATCAATTGATATTTAAGTTTAACTCTACATTTCTAATTGATGATTTATTTATTGCTTAAATTACGAAACATAAACTTTTATTAATACATATTTCAAAACTTGAAAAGGAGGAAATATTAATAAATTTTTAAAAAAAATATTTTAATTGTAAACAGTTTTAAAAATGCTAACTGTTCTTTATTTGGTTTTGACAAATTTTTTTTATGAAAGTGTGTAATTTAGTTAAATAACAATATTCCATGTTCTGTTATTTATACCATTTGATACTTAAGTTTAACTCTACATTTCCAATTGATGATTTATTTATTGCTTAAATTAAGAAACATAAACTTTTACTAATACATATTTCAAACCTTGAAAGGGAGTATATGAACCTGGAAAAAGACATTGGTTAAAATTGAAAAAGGATTATCTCAAAGATGCAAAAGGCAAAGGCATGGCTGATTCTGCTGATCTTGTTGTGTTAGGTGGATATTATGGAACTGGAAGAAAAGGTATTTATTAAGAAATATTTTCTATTATAAAGATGAAAACTATTTAAACATCAGTTATTAAATCAAATTAATCTAAGGAAAAAATTTTAAAGTTTTTTCCAATGTAATGGTTAAATGACATTTCTCAATGTATTATAAAATTATGTACAATTAATCATTGATAATTTATTTGATGCTACAAGTAAGTACCACATCCCAAATTATAATATATTTCATATATTCTGTAAGTTTTATGACATTGCTGATAAAACTATTTTTTAAAAATTCAATAGCAATTAAGATTTATCAAATGTAATTTTATCAACAAGGGACTAAAAGCAAATTCAATATGAAAACAGCAACAACAACAAAAATCATTTGTTATTGTGTTATACAAAGGCTTAGAAGTCAGTTTCTCATTTAATTATGCTTATATTACAATATTGGCTCTTTAGTTTTTTAATAAACAGCCTAAAATATATAAAGTTATAGCCATTTAATTCACAATGACTTCTTTAATTTTGTTTTAAGTATGAATAATTTATTGTTTTTAATTAATTTTTATGTACTTATCTGATTTTTACAGATTCAAACGAATAAAATATCTTTTCAGTATAATATCCATTTTTAAAACATTTTATCTATTGATTTAGGTGGCATAATGTCTGTTTTCCTAATGGGATGTTATAATCCACGAACAGAGAAATGGTGTACAGTTACAAAAGTACCTGGTGGTGATGATGACACTTTAAATAAGTTACAAAAGAGTCTAAAAATGAGAAAAATTAGTAAGGTGCATTTTAATTGTATGCTTTTCTACTGTTACAGTTGTATTCAGATGTTTAAAAAATTTAACTTGTATATTTTAAAATTATTTCCTGACTGTGATAATCTTTTTTGAAAATTAGGATCCTTCTCAAGTTCCTGATTGGTTGAATATAAACAAAACATTAATTCCAGACTTTGTATCAGAAAATCCAAAGGTATTTTTTTTTTCCTCTAGTAATGCAAATATTATATACCTCATAACATTGTTTCATCACCAAATCATTCTAAAAGTTAAATGAATGCACTTAGGAATTGATTAATAATTTTTCTATCGTAAATTTATATAAATATTTAGTGATAAAATTTAATTTTGAAATTTATTCTTTATTTTTAAAAAGGAAACTATGCTTGATGTTTTGATAAAAAATATGAAATTGGAAATGTTCATATAGTTTTCATTTGAATAATTGTTGATTTTCACATAAAACAGATTATAATAAAGAATATAATAATTAAAATAATTCCCTTATATTACATGCAAAATTAAAAAGCATAATGAGTCACAAATACTTGTTGACTAATTTCATTAACTAAACAGACTTGAATATTTTCATGAAATTTCAATAAGTAAAGTATTCCATCTGAGTTCTCATTATATCCATTAATATGCAATAGAGTTAAGAATTCTGCATCACATTTTCAATATATATATATTTCTTTAACAACATAGATTTTTAATTGAAATGTGCCAAATAATATCTTGTGAGCTTCTTTTTTATTGATAATAATATTCATGATTCCATTTGTTAAAAAAGTAATATTATCAATCATTAATTAATTCAGCTTTTTTATCATCAGTAAGGGGCATGAAAATATAAATTTTGTCTCTGGCAAATAATAAACATTTAATGGAATATTTTGAACTCATTTCTTTTATTTGTGTTGACCTTTGTTATGTTATTCTTTTTATAAAATAACTCTTCATAAAAGATATCATCTCTAACTGAAGATCTAAACTCTTCATAAAAGATATCAAAGCAATCTTTGATATCTTTTATGAAGAGTTTAGATCCTAAAATAGTAGAATTTCTCATAGTTTTGAAATGATTTTGTCAGAAGTATATTGCTATTATAAGAAATTGCAACTTATAATTTTTTTAATTGCACTAGAAATTGATAAAGTTTGAAATATTAAAAAAAATTGATTAAAAGAATGTGTACCTGCAAGAAGTATACTTTTTAAATTGAAAAACCTGTATCTGGGACTATATAGATGAATTTTTATGCTTTTGATAAATTCTTCTTGAGACATTACTTTTTTTCCCACTTTACAAATATGTTAAAAGTTACATAGTTAAATCAGAATATCTGTATTGTTAATTAAAATGCAAATATGAAAAAATATTGGTTAATAATAACATACCGCCTTTCTCTTTATTTTTAGATGATTATGCTGTTATTATTATTATTTTTCATCCTATTAAAATTATTGCCAAATGTGAAGTTTTAAAAAAAATATTTTGTGATTTTTTAAGTAGGATTTAGTGTGAAGAATTCCTATTGCATGATATTGTATTACATTCGGTTTTCATCAAGAGACATGATTTTATTTGGAAAAGATTTAAAATATAAAAAGAAAGTTAAATCATTAGATTATAATTTTTAAAAATAATTCCATTAAAAAAATTAGTCTTTGTTGAAAATGAAGAAAAATAAAAAGGTAGTAAAAGAAATCTGTTGAATAAAGAAAGCGAATTTCAAAATTATGTTGACCAAAATGTAAATACATCAAATGTAGTTGGTTGATGTATTTTTTTTTTCCTTTTTACATTTCTTTTTGCTATTATGTGATTTTTTTCTTTACGATATGTTTTTCATTCTTTTAAAATTTTTGTTGTAGCATGTATTTCCGTTTGTTTTCTTCACATCCTATGAATGTTTACTTTCAGGAATCTCCTGTGTGGGAAATAAGTGGGGCAGAATTTTCTAAAGCTGAAATTCATACAGCTAGTGGAATTTCTATTCGTTTTCCTCGAGTTAGCAGAGTGAGAACAGACAAAGACTGGAAGACTGCTACTAATCTTGATGAACTTAAGGTATGCTGTTGCAAATATTATATATTTGTTGCCAATATTTAATTATTTACATGAAATATTTAAAAAATGATATAAAATGTTTACTTCTGCCATTCAATATAGTTGTTTTTATTTATATTTGATTTACGAACATTGAAATTGTTATACTTCTAAAATTAAAAATAAAATAAAAATAATAATTTTTTTTTTTTAAAAATAGAACAGCACAGAGAAATAATTATATCGCTTATTGCAGTATACCTTCTTGAATAACCATATACATTTTTTTTTTTTGAAAATTTTTCACAATGTATAAAATAAGTTGTTTGAAAAAATAATTTGATCTGGGGCCTGTAATCAGATCAAGATGAATAGAATTTATTTTATTAACAATTTTTCTCATTTTATTTTAAGTCTCATGTTGTCAAAGGCCTGTAAAGGTTTTAAAATTTAAATATTAGCATGAGTAGCAATAAAGAAAAATGCTGTGTTAATATACACTGAAGTGACAAAAGTCATGGGATGACTGTTAATATCGTGTCGGTCCTCCTTTTGCCCGGCGAAGTGCAACAACTCGACGTGTCATGGAGTTCACAAGTCGTTGGAAGTCCTCTGCAGGAATATTGAGCCATGCTGTCTGTATAGACGTACATAATTGTGAAAGTGTGGATGGTGCAGGAGTTTGGGCACAAACGGACCTTTCGATGATGTCCCATAAATGCTCGATGGGATTCATATCGGGCGATCTAGGTGGCCAGATCATGCGCTGGAATTGTCCGGAATGTTCTTCAAACCAATCGCGAACAGTTCTGGCCCGGTGACATGGCGCATTGTCATCCATAAAAATCCCATCGTTGTGTGGGTACGTGAAGTCCATGAATGGCTGCAAGTGATCTGCAAGCAGCTGAACATAACCATTTCCAGTGAATGATCGGTTCAGTTGCACCAGAGGACCGAGTCCATGCCATGTAAAAACAGCTCACACCATTATGCAGCCAACACCAGCTTGAACAGTGCCTTGCTGACAGTTTGGGTCCATGGCTTCGTGGTGTCTGCGCCACACTCGAACTCTACCATCAGCTCGTAACAACTGAAATTGTGACTCATCTGATCATGCCACGGTTTTCCACTGGTCTAGGGACCAGTCGATATGCTCACGAGCCCAGGAGAGTCGCTGCAGGCGATGTCGTGCTGTCAGTAAAGGAACTCGAGTCGGTCTTCTGCTGTCATAGCCCAAGGAAAACAAATTTCGCCGCACAGTCCTATCGGACACGTCCCTCGTACGTCCCACATTGATTCCTGCAGTTATTTGACGAAGTGTTGCGTGTCTATTAACACTGACCATTCTACACAGACGTCGGTGGTCTCGGTCGTTAAGTGCAGGTGGTCGCCCACTGCGCTGTTCATGATGGGATGTGATGCTTGAAATTTCGTACTCTCGGCACACTCTTGATACTGTGGATCTCGGAATGTTGAATTCACTAACGATATCCGCCATGGAATAACCCATGCGTCTAGCTCCAACTAACATTCCACGTTCACAGTCTATGAATTCTCGTCGTGCCGCCATAAATCACGAAAAACCTGTTCACATGAATAACTTGAACACAAATGAAAGCTCTGGAAAACGAACTGCGCATTTATACTTTTTCGCTGCGATACTACTGCCATCTGTATATTTGCATATTGCTATCCCATGACTTTTGTCACTTCAGTGTATATACATAGTGTAAAATCATGGGGATCTAATATATATAATGTAGAACTTGATCCAAATCGTTAAAACAATTTCCAACCATACACGAAATAAATAAATTTGTATATATACAAGATCTGATCACATAAAATTGCAAGATAAAAAGGAGTAATGACAAAAAAAAACCTAATAAAATCCAACTTTTCCATTAAATAATATTTAACACTAAAGTTGAACAATGCTAAAATATATAAGCTGAATGCATATAAGAAAGAAAGACATAAAAAAATGTAAATAATAAATTTCATTCGAAACTGAGCCGCACGAGCTATGATGAGAAATGAAAGCAAGAGCAAAAAAGTCAATAAGTATTTGTTGTGATTGGAATCGAAAATAAATAAGAGAAAGCAAAATCCGGAGGGATACCGAATCTGCAGCTGAAACCGAATACGAAGAGCATTAAGTTAAAGGAAGCTCAGTTTTCCGAGCAATCAACTATTTTGAAGCTTCAGGGAATTCCGTTACCACAACAGATGAAAAATTTACCATTTATTCTCTTTCTCATTTCTTACTTCGATAACGTTAAATTACAAAAAGTTATAGAAACATTGGTGTCTGGTTACAGTTGTTGAAGTTAAAAAAAATTGCTGTAGCTAAATGCAGTAACCAAAATCGAAATGCTTGCATTTTTATTAAATAATAAATAAAATATTATATATTATACGTAACTTTAGTATAAAAATGTTTATAAGTATTAGAAAACTTCTAGTTTTAAACATCCTAGCATGAAAATGCCTGTGTTTGATTCACCTTTTTCTCCTATTTCGCGCATAAAAACATATGTTAAAAATAATAATAATTCAATTAATACTTAGGTCTACAAAAAATTATTTTAGTTACTTTTATTAAATAATTATAAAAAATTGATTTTCTAAATATATTGATTTACGAAAAAATTGAACTTGAATTCTCCACTTTCACGTGAAATATATAGAAATCCTTGCATATTACGGATTGAGTTATTGCTTGTCGATTTCAATTTTCATTACAAATTGCTAAAACTCCATTTAAAGCATTAAAAATAATTATATTTAGTTAAGGAATTAATGTTTGAAAAAAACTGTTTTAACATCAAGTGTCATCCACTACAAGTTTTTAAAAATGTATTTGAACTTGAGTAAATGAATAAAAAGTATTCTACTAATGATTGGGAATTTGTTTGAAATCTTATAAATAATATATATATAGAGAGAGCAAAATAATAGTAGGAATTGAAAAATTCTTTGAATACTGTAGCAATGTGCTTAACTATGATTCCAGTGATAAAAACAAAGAAAAATATTGTTGAAAGCATAATTAAAACTATAATATGATGTATGAGTGCTTCTGATTTATTTTTTTAAAAAACCGAAAAAAATTGTACAAAAATAAATTTAGTTACAATGAAAAACTTTATTTTAGAATTTCAAAGTGATAAAAAGTTTTGTATTGTTTCTTACGCAAGAATATTTCAAAGTTATTGGGAGAAATAGTAAATGGGCATATACCTTCTACTTTGGTTTGCATTTATATATTTTCAGTTTTATTTTTATTTTATAATTAATTTTTCTTTTTTTTTTTTCCTTTTCATTTTGGCATTATAATCAGAATTCATGAAATATATGTATATTTATACACTGATGGAAAAAAATCCCAACACTAGGAAGGAGCTGTGCTAGATAAACGAAATTTGGTAGGCGTGTTTATATATCTGAAAGATGACGTCGATTCAAATTTCGAGCTACGCGCGTAAGTGTGGCGCTAGTAGCGACACTATGAACATGCAAATGAGGTTTGCTTTAAATAAGAGCTGTAAGGTTCGTGATTGTTATTTACAGTTGAGATTTGAAGTAGTGGGTTAATGTTAGTCAAGAATGCCTCTGAGAAGACAAAGAAGCCATTATCAACAGCTCACTGAGTTTGAACGAGGTCGTGTTGTAAGGCTACGAGAAGGTGGGTTTTCTTTTCGCGATATTGCTAAAAGACTTGGCAGGAATGTATCCACTGTGCATGAGTATTGGCGGCAGGGGTCAAGGAAAGGTCAAGAAGACCAGGTTCCGGGCGGCCACGTGGTACTACTACTGAGAGGGAAGACCGTCGTATTCGGCGTATGGCTGTGGCAAATCGTACTGCGCCTGCACCAGAAATTCGAGCTGCAGTTGGCACCACAGTGACACATCGAACTGTTACAAATCAGTTACTTCAAGGACAGCTCCGAGCCAGACGCCCTGTTCAGTGCATTCCACTGACTCCAAACCACGGCCGTTTCCGACGTGAGTGGCTTCAAGCTAGAGCTCATTGGAGGACGGAGTGGAGATTTGTTGTGTTTTCTGATGAAAGCCGGTTCTGCCTTGGTCGCAGTGATAGCCGTTTGTTAGTTAGAAGGAGGCCAGGTGAAAGCCTGCTAGTGACCTGTCTGTTGCCTAGACACACAGGGCCTACTCCTGGAGTTATGGTTTGGGGAGCAATTTCGTATGACAGCAGGAGCACTCTCGTGGTTATCACACGGACCCTGACTGCAAATTTGTACGTCAGTCTAGTGATACAACCTGTTATGCTGCCATTCACGAACAGCATTCAAGGGGGTGTTTTCCAACTGGATAACGCTCGCCCTCATACCCCGCTGTTGTAACCCAACGTGCTCTACAGAATGTCGACATGTTGCCTTGGCCTGCTAGATCACCAGATCTTTCTCCAACCGAGCACGTATGGAACATCATTGGATGAAAACTCCAACGTCTTCCACAACCAGCATTAACCGTCCCTGCATTGACCGCCCAAGTGCAACAGGCATGGAACTCCATCCTACAAACTGATATCCGACACCTGTACGACACAATGCATGCACGTTTGCATGCCTGCATTCAAAATTCTGGCGGTTACAACCGGTTACTAATGTACCAACATTTCACATTTGAAATGGCTCTTCTCGCCAATGGCTCTACCTGTGATCTTGAAACTTTAAGCATTTAAATATGTTACCTAGATAAATGTATTCCTAAAATTTCATTACTATACAATATTTTTTTCTTGGTGTTGGGATTTTTTTTCCCATCAGTGTATTTACTTTTTTACGAAGTTTTGTGTTGGGAAATTCTGAGATAGAACTCTTCTTCATAGATTTTCTAAATATTTTATTGATAATTTTTTCGATTTTTATACAAATATTTATTTTTTGTTATTTGATTTTGATTCTAAAAACCGCATTATTTTTTCATATAT
>JAPMOQ010016004.1:124019-152628 GCA_026543055.1 Argiope trifasciata | reverse complement strand
AAAAAAAATTAGAATGATCATAACTAACATTAATTTGAAACTTTTTCAACTTCCTTTGTTTCAGTCAAATCTAATTATTCCTAAATGTAACTTTGTAACATCTAGGCATCTAACTTTCTAACTCTCAGTCAACTTCCAGCCGCCAACGAAGTAGTATGTTTTATTTATCACTGCCTGTGTGGTCTTATTATTTAGGTTAATTCATATTTAGTTGTAATTAAGTGTTTATGTTCGTCTGTTAGCTAAAATATAAAATTTTCAGAGGCAGCTGTCATTTTCTTTATTCAATCACTCAGTCACAACTTGTAATAAAATGTAAAACACAATAAATTCATCAACTTTTATAAAAATAAAAAAAAAATCAGTCAACTTGAAGCCTAAAATTATCATAAGCAGATGTTATAACAGTTTTCACCTATTATAGTTGAGATTGAAAGTTTATAAATGTTATGTTCATTTTTTGGTCATGATGTTAGTGGTACATCACTTTATAAAAATCATAAATGAGTTCTTCGAGAAAAAAAATTACATTATTTCTGCAACTTTAGATAGTATTTTGTTTATTTATTAAATACATCTCGATTAAAACTAATTTTCTTGTATTCGAATAACTACTGTCTACTACTAAGCATAAATTTTAATTTCAATATCGATAACTTAATTTATTTCTTAAATATGCTGCAATTATACATATGCTTTTAAAATTTTAATGGTAATTTTCATTATAAGATTAATAAAGGAATATTTCAAGCAAGTTCAGTAGTTCTACTTTGTACTTACGAAACTAATATTTGATTTATTTTTCACTAATATATTCATATATCTTACTAAAGTTAAATTCAACGAGACAGTTTTAATATATAAGATTCACTACAAAACTGTTTTTTCACTTCTAATTAAATGTGTCGTGGCTGGTTCGTGAGTGCTTAGAAAATGAGTAGTCAAATAGAAAAACTTAACAAATTTATTCCAGATTCGTTGGAGTTACTCTGCGCAGTAACTCCTTCGCTAAGAGCTAACCCTCGAATATCTCACTCTTTCCATTACACTCGCGCTAGTTGCCTAGCGCCATCTATGAACATTTATTTTGTTAACGCTTCGAAAATCCAATCACTACAAAATGTTAAATGAATTCGAAACTATGGAACTATGCTTTTATTCTTATTTATAAATTCTCATTAATATTTCCTTAAATATTATTAAAGGGGAAAAAAAAGGAATTCTCAGAAATTGATCAAGTCTTAAGGAGAAAGAAACTAATACTTACCCTCAAGCCTGTGAGGAAACCTACTACTATGATGACTAAAATATCAATGCTACCGCAACTAGACTGTAAAATAGAATGCATAATAATAAAAATTAAATATGATATAAAGTGTAAAATTAGTTTAATATTTTATACACTAGATGTCGACACATGCGTTAAGTGCACATAATAATGCATACATAACTAAGTGGAATCATAAAAGTTTCGTGCTGCCATCTATTGGTAAAATCCTATTAAAACTGGAATATTTTATAAAAGTTAAATTCTTCTTGTAAAAAAAATTCTTTAAAGGGCTAAATTCAGATTATAACTACAAATAATTTTTAAGAGAACAGGAAAATTTTTAAATACTTTAAACACAAATATTTTTTCAAAATTTTATAACAAATAATTAGAAATGCATTTTTTTTTTTCGTTTCTAATTCATCAATGCTGATTCAAACTTTCTTCAGAATTAATGAATACAGATGATTTCGCCTTTCAAAAACTTTTGTTCAGTACTATAGATGCAAGAGAAATATATAAGAAAATTTTTTACCTGAATAGTAAACAGACGTAGAGCAGCGTATGCTGCTAATTGGTCATATTCTAGAGAAGGTATTGGCTTTCTCATTTCTTGTGGAAATAAATGATCTTTACGAATATACTGAAAAATATAACACACTTATTAAAAAAGAGTTGTAGTACTTTTTTTAATATTTTTAACATCGACAAAAATTATTTCTAATATCAAATTCTTAAGAGAAAAGTAAAAGTAGAAATAGCAATGTAAAAAATGCATTGTAATATTTGTTACATTATACAATGTTATTAATAAATGTAAATTAATCGAATATCGAAATACAAATTATTCTGTAAACATTTTCTATTCTCTGTTTCGTTTCATTACCATTTTGTGATAAATGATCTCTTACGAAAAAGAGAAAAAGCCAATAAACAGCAAAAAAAATGGCATTCAGGAAAAGTTAAATTTCAAAAAACGCAATATTCAATAAATACTATTAGAAATGTGGAAAAGATTTTTTTGGAAATTTGAGACTGAATACTAAATAGTTCAAATATATCGAGATTCATTTGTGAAGGCTTTTACATTTGCCTTATATTATCTTTTTTATACAATTTAGTTGCTTTGTTATAAATGTCTGTCAATTTAGTAATAAATTATAGATTTCTTTTGTATTAATGTCCAGACCAATTTTTAAACAACAACAAACAAATTATTAAATCGTATTTTAGTGTACCTATCAGCTAACTACTAACCATGATTATTCGTAAAAGTATGAATCCTGTGCTAGCAGCGACATCCACCGCTGCAAAAACAGCCAGTAATAAAACCGTTCTCAATGAAACACCACCCTGAAAAAAATATGAGCAGAAAGGATGAGAATATTGATAAAATTATGAACATACATTTCAATCATTAAATTTTAAAAATTATGTTTAAAACAATTAAATACCATCAAAAGATGGTTTATATTAACGCCATTTAAAAGTTTTATACTGTTGTAAAATTTAATCATTTTCACAAATTCAATATCCTCAACACAACCTGCACGGAAGAATGTACTATATTCCTCATATACTATAAATTCCTCAAAAGCCTAAGACGGTTACATCTCATACGAAACTAAAATTTTAACAAAATTTTAAGACTAAAAATCAGAGACAGATAACACACTGCGTAGAAAAAAGTAGAAAGAAGTCATGTTTTGTAAATTTTCTGTTATATTTTTATCAGGGATAATAGATTCTTATGTAGTTTTTATTTTCATGTAAAAATGAATTATTTTACTTTTATAGTTAGAAAATTATAATTATTTATAATTAGAAAAATGAGAATATATGATTTAATGTACGTAAAAAAATAGGACACCTACTATATTTTTTATTTGATGGAATGTGCACAAGTAGAAGAATAAGTATATACTTTTTTTATACTGTTTTTCCTCAGAAAAACATATTTCTTCAAAGTATTGATTTTTGATGATATATTGAAATTCAAAATATTGATGTCTTCATCACTGATGTTTTAATTTCAGAATGCCTAAAGGAATACCCTTAAAAGTTTTTCCAAAATAATCATGTTGCAGCTTTTAAAAATGAAGGTAAAGGTATTAGAGAGATCCCTTGTATATTGCACGTCAGTCCCATGACAATTTCTAACTTTATTCAAGAAATTCAAACCTAACCGTGATAAGAAAGAATATAGTAGACCTCAAAAGTTTATGCTTAGTGATGAAAGAAAGCTAGCTAATGAGATTAAAAATAGTAGCGGAAGTGTTGCAAAACCTTGAAATCAAGCAGGACTTATTCATGTGTCCTAGCTAAAAATATACAACTGCATCCGAAAGTCGAAAAGATTAGTTTTCAAAAGCTCGGAGGCATCGTCCAAAGTGGAAAACACACGTATTAGTAATGGTTTATCTAGGGCTAAAGAACACATTCTAAGGACCACAGAATAGACTTTAGTGATATTTTCAAATGAAAAAAGGTTTAACTTAGATGATCCAGACTCTTATCAATACTATTGCCATTGTCTAAAGAATGCAGACAATATTATTCAACTAAACAAATGGGAAGAGGAAGTTTGATGGTTTTGATGATCTGGTTGGTTATGGAAAACGAAGGAGAAGTTTATCCTTTCTCAATGGTGTGCAGAAAAAATACAGACTACATTGAAGTTCTGAATTCTTCTTTCTTATTTCTCCGAATTAGGAGGAAAACACTGGAGATAATGAACAAGATGGAGAATCAATTCACACTGACAATGGAATTAAATTTGATTCACTACAAAACAATGTGCTGATTTTAAGATGGCCAGCTAACATCCCCGATCCGAATATAGTATAAAATAACTGGGCAATGCTTGTTTGTCGGGTATACAAGCTAGTGGGAAGCAGTTTGAATCGTTCTCTGAGCTTTGAGTGGCATTAAATACTTCATGGGATGGTTTTTGTCAAACTGAAATCCAATCTTTGTATGATTCACTTCCAAACAGAATATTCAAAGTCATAAAATTTAATGGAAAATGTATTCTCAACTAAAACCGCTTATTCTTTTTATATCCTTTTTTTACATGGTTTCAAATGAGAGAAACCCTTTTCATTATCATTTAAACTTTATTTTTGAGAATCATGGTAAGGATACTAATATTTTTTCGGTGAATGATCTAAAAAAATAATTCTTATAAAAATAATTGCATCAAATTTTTTTTATATTTAATTTTTTTTTAAGAAATACTGTGTCCTTCTACTTTTTTACGCAATGCATGATTGCTTATAACCATTGGTGACAGTACATCCTCAATAGTGGCGTAGTGGAAGGTCCATTCTTCCCTATAAAAATTTAACGAAATATTTCAATTTAACTCTGCTGGAAAGAAGCAAATTACCTAATGCAAATAAAGCATGCAATTAAAATTAATACATTTAAGCGGTGTTCGAAATGATTTGATTTTATGGATATGTGATTGCAAATAACGAAAAATCAAATTTTATCAATTAAAAAGCGCACGAATAACACAAATAAGAAACTCTTCGTAATTCAAGTTTAAAAATAAAAGATAAAAGCAGTCTAGGCATCATAGAGTATTCAAAAGAATAGGTAATTCACAAACTCTTCTTTTTCTCAAGGCTGTTCTTTTAATTTTACAGATATAATTTTTTATTAAAGTTTATTAGCACATTTAAAGGAAATAAAATATTAAAAACCTGTCTTCTTGAAAATAAGTTATATTTTACAACGCAACTATACAATTGTGTAGTTTTTCTCCATGAAAAAATACGAATATTATTTTTTAAAAATAATACATGAGCATTTACTTTCAGTTAGTCTCATCATTACTTTAATTATTGCTTTTTTTATTTAATGTCTGGAGATATGTCATTAATTTCTCACATAAATTCAGGGATCTATGAATCTTAGAAGTGTATTCATTACTTCTAAATTTTATTTTTCCTTTTTTAAAACAACAAATAATTAGGTTATATCAGCATTTTGATACAAGATTCTTAAAAACTAAAAACAGAATGCAATTCTATATCCTATATAAAAGAAGTATTTAAAAATTTTAATTACTTACATCTGATCGAGCTTGTTTAATTGCGAAAGCCATCCACCACCAGCTTAGAATGAAGATACCTACGAACACTATACTCAAAATTAAAGTCATCCTGGCTGCATCCAATTCCCCTGAAGAGAATACATACATTTTTAATGACTTTACTGTTTGTTTAAAGGACAAATACATCATCAATTTATCAGGTTTTGACAGAAATTTGGTTTAGTTTAGTTATTGTAAACCCTTTTCTCCATTCATTATAATTGGCATTTCCAGCCAGCTGTGTCATCTATTAAATCCTCAATTACTAAATGCATCCAGACTGTCAGATGGGAGATCTTCTTGTCGCTAATGGCCATAGCATCTGGTCATTAGCGATGCCCAGGAGTGTCAAACCATCTGGATGCTAAATTTTTCCCATAGTGACGGGATTGTGATCTACATATGTCCCAGAACGATTAGTTACGAGGGCGCATCATTAACGGACATTTCCATAATCGACTGGTGACCATGAGAGAGGCATTTTGCTGAACAACTATTGGGCGATAGAAAGCTCAAGTGAACAGTGTGAAATAAGAGGTGGAAATTGGACATTTTAAGAGAGGAGGGAGAGACTTGTTGGATTACGGGCTAGCGTTGTTAACAACTAACAGCCTGTTAGTTTTTAGTTGTTAGTTGAAGGTTTATCATGAACTTATTTCAGGATAAACCTCCAATCTTCGATTGTTGTGTAAATATCATCCGCTTCCAAATGGTGTGAATATCAAATATTTTAACCTGTATTAGAGCATGTTCTTCTAATGTAAATATATGGTTGTAAAAATGAATTGCCTGGAATTCTACTCTCTTATTTAATCGGTCAAGATCAAGACATTACATTATATTAACGTCCCGTTGTAAAGCAACGCTAGGGCTATTTTGGGATGGACCTCGCAATTTTGAACCAGGGTCAGACGAAGAAGATGGCACTTGAATTGATACTCCCCCCCCCCTGAACTGATGGATTTAACATGCAACAGATCCTCTTACACGACGGTTCTTCGATGGAATCGGGTCTCGGACCTGAGACCTTACGTCTCACAATCAAAACTACCAACAGGTACTGCCGCCCTTGACATGACGCTCTAGTATGTTCATATATATTACACATTAAGTTTAATAAATTTGATTAATTCCTTTTGTTATTCATACTTATAACAACAGAGTAAACGTACTAAGGGTAATATTTATTAATATACTATTGTATTTTATACCAGCAAAAGCATAATAGTATCTATGCTACCGTTAAAGTATGAAACATGTTATTTTATAGAGTACCTGGTTATTCCATGAAATAACTGATCGTGTCCGTTAAAGAATGTAAAATGTTATTAATTTGACACTTTGACTAGTTATTTCATAGAATAACGATCTGTAGCCCGTTAACGTGTAAAATAATCTATATGATGTATCTCGCTTTTTAGTATGAAGTACATTTACGTTTCGTTTTACAATATGGAAAGTAGCGGGGGGGAAAAACGTTAATTTCGAATTCAAATAAAAATAATTTTTGAAGGACGGCAAAAATGCCAAAGCATAAACAAGAATACTTTTTCGCCATACTCTCAAAATGTCAACGTCAAATACATTTACCGTCCACCCCTACTGCATTTATGAACTATTCCAGACCATGCATACATTAGTTAAATTGCTTCTTCTTCATTTTAATTGTCTATCATTAATTTATTTATAGAATACCTAGTTATTTCATTTTAGATAAATTGTTTATTTTACACTTTAATTGTCTCTCATTATTTAATTTATAGATTATTAGTAATTATATTCTATGAAATAACTAGTTAAAGTGTCAAATTAATAATATATTACTTTAACGGACACGATCAGTTATTTCATAGAATAACTAGGTATTCTATGAAATAACTGCATTATATACATTAACGGTAACATATATACATAAACATTAAATGCTAATATGAACCAAAATAAGTTATATAATTCAAAACTATTAGACGAATATGATAATTTTGAAATAAAATAAATAAATGTAAATGTTTTGTTTCTGACTATATTTATTTCAGCTATTGCAATTACTAAATATATTTTTGCAAACAGATTAAACAAGTTTCGCTTGTCCTTTTAAACGCAAATCACAAAACAAGTTATGCTTTCTCAATTAACCCTTAGCAATCCGATGTCTCTCAAGCACCATTCAAGGCAGTGCATCATTTTGTCGTTTTATTTAATTATTTTCTTAAATTTTAACGGATAAAAATATTAAAAAAGGAAAAAATATATAGATTAATTTTCTGGGAAAATTCAACTAAAAAAAAAACTCTATATTAATTTTTGGAGCAATAAGCAAGTCCTCTTATTCAGTCAATTTATGCATCGAATTATTTTCGGAGTTCTAAGGATTAAGAATAGATTTTAAATGATATCAACCATTCTCCATAAAAAACATTTGCAGCAAATAGAAGCACTAATTGTTATTTGTTTCATATGTATTATAAAATATTATGTAATACTTTAGACTTGAATAATTAGTATACAGCGCTTTTTAACCAAAGAATATTTGTATAAAAGAAACAAAGGAAAATAAACTTTGAATGTTCCTAGATTAAACTTTAATGTAATTGCCCATTAATACGTTCCAAATGGACAGAAACATTTTGATGCTCTTCAAAAGTAGCAAGACTATTTATTAACCTTACTGGCCGGAGATGTTTTGGAAGTATCACATTCCTTATTTACTTACATGCATCAAATAGAAAATTTTTAATAGAGGAAGTAAAGACAAAAAAATTAACTTAATTAATGAGTTAGTTAAACATGACTTCCAAATGCTTAATAATTTCAAAAACAAATAAAGAATTCCTATAGTTGAATGAAATAAGGAATTCATGTCATTTAATTTCACAATAAAAACAATTACTATAGCAATCACGTTCAAGAAGATGTTTAGAAGATTTTATTTTAAATAAACAACCAGATTTGTAACCTTGATTTCAAACATGATAAGATGGACTGGAAAAAAAGTAGGGCAAGAAAAATAGGTTGGAAACCAAAACTTTTAGTCACTTTATCACTGGCAAAAATTAAAAGAAACCAATAAATGACATATAATAATATTCATAGAAATCCTGATATAGGAAAGAATAATTCTTCAGATTTTAATCCTACTCACCATTCAAAAAAGCGTATCATTTTGAAATTTTACTTATTTATTTTTCAATTCTGGATGTTAAAAGCGCCTACAGATTGGTAAAAATATGTAGATTAATTTTTCAAGGAAATTCGACCTCAAAAATTATATATTTTTTATTTTTCAGAGCAATAAACAAGTCCTTGTATTAGATGAGTAATTATGCTCAGAATTACTTTTTCCGAGTGCAAAGAATTAATTATTAGGTTTGATTCAAATCAGAATTTTGAAAAATATTGAATGTGTATTTCATTATCATTAGATCCGTGGTAGCCTGGTTGGTAGAGCATCAGTCTCATAACAGAAAGGTAGCGAATTCTGTCCTCGTCTCAGCCAAACACCGCCGTGTTGACCAATTGCAGCTGGGGCAAGTTAAATATGTTGTGGTGATATCTTAATAAGACAGATAACATCTACGAGAGATGAGCATGCTTTTGTCTGTGGTATGTTACTGGCTTACAAACCCAAAGGTCCCAGGTTCTATTCCAAGCACATAGCATCAACTTCGCCACAATGGTGACCTCGGACTTGATGAACCTTCACCTTCAACCTTCAAGCAACTGATGTGTGGCGCCATCTACCCGCAACCAAAATCTTCAGACTCAGTTGACGCAGTAAAACAAAGTCGTCAGACTCACTTGACGCAGCAACACAAAGTCGTCACACTCACTTGACGCAACAATCTACGCACGCTCGCCATAACGCTTGGCGTAACTAAAAAGCTCTCCGCTCGCCAAACAAACATGGGTACGACGCATTAGATACACAGCATCCACTCACTCAACAAACCAATTCATCACCACTCAACAACGACTCATATCGTTCGTCTAACTCACTGGTGAGTGAATCTGTGGTGATATCTTAATAAGACAGATAACATCTACGGGAGATGAGCATGCTTTTGTCCTGTGGTATGTTACTGGCTTACAAACCCAAAGGTCCCACGTTCTATCCTGAGCCAACATCTAATTCCCACAATGTCATGACTGCAAAGTCCTCCAAGTTCCCAAAGCAAATTATACCTCTGGGGAATCAGGGATGATTCGGTCTCTGATTTGGATCTAAATTCTGACTTGCAGAGGGATGAATGAGGGTGTGAATGAGTTCGACCTCCCCCCTAAAAAGGGTTGTGTTGTGTGTGTTCGAGAAAAGCCGTACTTTCACCATAATTGTGCTCGTTATCAACGAAAGGCGTACACTTCTACCTTAATTCGAAAGATCTCCGCTCATTGGGGCTTGGTGTGACCAAGTCCCAATAGACCCACCACCATTATTATTGGAAAATTTCAATGTATTTTATTCAAACAAAAAACTTCCAAAATATGTTTTAGATTAGAAAAGCAAATTTTAAAAATTGGAATTATACAAAATATTAAGAAATTCTAAGCACTGAATCATCGGTAAGTATGTTTTCTCTTATTTGTTGCTTCCAAATATATGAAACATGTTAAGAAAAAGTTTTGCAGACACTTAAAAAATTTCATATAAAGATCGACTGTCTTCATGTGTCAGATATACTTGAGCATAAATGAAATTTAGTATGTTGCCTTAATCCAAAATCATAGATTTATACCCAAATATATCTAAAAAATAAATAAATACTCTATTTTCATTATGCTGTAGATAAATATTATATATAGATAAAGAATAAGTTTAAGTTTTTTTTATTAATCCCTAAAAATAAAGATGCCAAGCTTTTTTTTTTTCGTCCTTTCTTAATATCTAGGTTGTAATGAAACAAATATCACCTAAACATAATTTATTTTCTCTTTATTCATATATTATTATATACATTATTCCTTCCAAAATTATTCATGGAAGAATTGCATTCTATTCTATTCAAATTTATATAAATATCTTACAGACCGTGGTTAAAACAAATCTATATCTAAGAATGTATAAAAGATCTCAATCAGTCGTAAGATATTCTCCTGTCCAGAAATAGAAGAATCACAAAACAATCATACGAAACGAAAAATGAATGTGTGTCTTTAGTTTGACGTTCCAGTTCGGTTACTTCAAATCATGTGATTATAAAAGAATATCCTTGAATACTATTTCAAGAAAACTTTAAAAAACAATAATATCGAATCGTAAGTCATTGTAAGAAATAAAAAGAAAGTATCATGATGGAAAACACATGTTACAGATTTTCTGAGCAGGATGATACTAGTTTCAATTCAGATTTCAATTAAATATGCAGATTTAACAAGCTGCATAAGACCACAAAAAAAATCTTTATTGTTGTTATTTGTGGCACTTTCAAAATTGCTTAACTTTTAAAAACGCATATTTTTTTAATTTCTTTTATCTTTTCGCATCAAAAAAGCAACAGAAGTAAACTATATATATTTATAAAATATTCACTTAGAATATTATTATTAGAATAAAATTATCATAAAATATTATTAGTTTATTTAGAACAGACACGATTTAATAAACTTCCATGATTAATCTTAATATTTTACCATTGTTTTACATTTCTAAAGACGAATTGGTAGGATATGAAAAAATTCTTCTTAAATTTCTTCTTTAATTATTTCTTACTACCTTCAATTTTTTTTCTCACATTTGTTGATAAATGCAACGATGATATAGAAAAAGGACAATCAATTTATATAATATTCTACTTATTCATTACCTGTTCTTATTTTCGTCTTTTAAAATAAAATAAAAATTCTTTTTAAAAAATATTCTTTACATTGATTAATCATCTTCTATACAATTTCTCATTCATCAATTGAAATCGATAAATAAAAGCTATAAATAAATTGAAAATGGCAAACTAAACTATAAACAGAAAACTGACGATTCGTCTTCTGCTATGTTCAATTTAGTTTATACTCAAGGGTTGTTTTTTTTTTAAATCTTGTTTGCATTTTCTACAAGATTTAACCTTTGAAAAGTTATTAATTCAAATCATAATTTAAAATAAACTTGGACTAGTATGCTATTATCAGAACATTATGAGCACATTAAATCTTAAATTTGACATATGGAAAATATCATGAACTTCTAAGTTATGGGTCAGTATATATTATATTGTTGCTTCGTAAATTAACAGAGATTCATAAATTTAAATTATGAAAATAACATTATGATAGTGAACTTTTAATAGAAAGAATACATTACAGCAATGCTCGTTTTTCTCATGAAATAAAAATTCTGCATTTTTCAAAAACACAAAATTCGATTACACTGTTTCTTGAGTATTTTAAATGCACTCAGGAATCACTAAACCATGGAACACAAAATTATTTTTTTTATCAAATTGTTAATTTTAGATAAACAAGCTATTTTATCTTATATTAACGTCCTATATGAAATTATTCTCGAACTATTTGTAGGTCCATCTGATAATTTTGCATTAAAACTTAAAAATGTGAAAATTGGAAGAAGCGCTTAAGACAGCACTCCACACTGCAAACTTCTGCACCACATCAACATAATATCTCTTAAACCTGAACAGCAGATTTAACATGTTGCATAAGATCACAAAAAAAATCTTTGGTACAGGATTTTGAATCCTTAATTCTCTGATCCAAACCCAAAACCTTTTAACCAGGATTCCACAGGCCAAATTATAACAATAAGTTCTTTCTGCTTTATAGAACTTTATTAAATAATTATCATTTTATAAAATCCAATTCGAAAGTTCAAAAACTTTTCAATGTATCTGGTATTGTTGAAAACTTAGAATGCATTCTTATCAAAATCGTAGATGGTATTACCAAAAAGAAATAGATTATAATACAAAAAAAAATATTGATGATGTCGTGTCTGTGTTAACACGGAAAGAGAATGCAGTAAAACTGCACAAGTACAGTTACTACACAAGTACAGTTTCTGTGAGTAAAGACCCATGAGCCCCCGAAAGCAGAAGTCTGACTTCTAGCTCAAATGACAGTGACCCACACACATTAGCTTTTACAACCCCCTTTTACAGGGGCAGGCTCAATCACACATTTCAAAAATAGAAATCAAGGGAAGAACAACCAAGTCCACACCAGGACTCGAACCTAGGACGGCTAGATCACGGGAAAGATGTCCTACCCCTAAGTCAGGATGCCGACAAAAAAATGCTTATTTTATTATTATTATTATTATTTGCAGCTTTTTGATTTATGACATCTGTAGAAATTAATGATATGAAATTGCGAAAATCAATGGCACGAATCTTACTGTAAAAATATCGCACATCCTCTCTGAAGGCAAGAAGTGTCCTTTGCGCCTTCTCAGAGAGCATGGGAGGGGGCGCCCTTCCTCTTTGCGCCGCCGCTCCTGACCCCCTGGTTTGCGAATCATTAGCCAAGGGAGCAGCGAGGGGGTGAGGCACGCTCTCCCTGAACCACGTATTGAGGATGACTTGTAGGAAGCCAGCTTCCGTGTCGACTTGGTGGAGACGACTACCCAAGATGATGAGGGCCACGAAAGATAAGCCCTATATAAAAGAGAAAAATACAATTACTACATGTAATTTTATGACACAATTATTAATAAGTTTACTCCCACACAACAATGATTCGGACGATTAATTTAATTAGATTACCTCTGTAGCAAGGTGTGTGTATTTAATACAATGGCATTCTTCTTTACTTTTTCTTTTTTATTTTCATTCACAAACAAGCACATATAAATACACATGGACGACAATCACAGAGATACAAGAAAACAAATAATATAATATTAAAATATTGCAAATACCTCTAGCAAAGAGAGAACGTAATACTTTTTGCCGCTTACGGAGAGCGAGTCGTATCTGCTTACATAAGTTTCACACCAAATGTATTTGTTTGCAAAGTAATAATAATAATCTCAAGAGTGCTCCCTTTCCATTCCCAACATATGATTGGAAGCATGTTGCGCCATCTAGGTTCAGTATTAATTTATGCATGTGAATAAATTTATAAAGAATAAAAAATACTTATAAAATAATTAAATAAAAGCAAAAATTATAAATTATAAAATCACATAAATAGTCCCCTTCTCTTCTATTTCTTTAACTATATCAGAAAATGAGTCATCGAATTAGAAAATATTTATGAATATTAGGTAAGTAAATATCAATGCTAATCGTGTAATACAAAGAAGGTTTTCTGTCGGTTGTTTGGTTTGATTTATTGGTGCAAGAGCCATATCTGTCTTTACAGAGCCAATCAAATGGTAAAAGTATAATTGACATTAAAAACACTCATTTATTAAATTATAAACACAAATATACGAAGAGAAAATTGTGTAAGTATGAAGTAAAAAAATGAATTTAAAATTTAAAACAACAATGCATACAATTATGTAATGTGCATGAACTTAAAAGGAATGTTCCACAGAATAAAAAAACTGCTAAATGCAAGTGAAAGAGTCAATAGCTCTAACGAATTTTAAAATGCTTCAGTGGTATTTTTCATCCACCAAGTCTTAAAATGTTGGAGAAGACGAATTAAAGAATTGAGCACGATAAGCGTTATAAACAGGACATTCAATCAAAATATGACAAATAGTAAAATGTACTTGGCAGCTGTTGCACATAGGGGGATTTTGCCTTAATATTAGATGTTTATGAGTGAAACGTACGTGTTCGGGTCAATTTCCCATCTATCTCACGTATAGGTAGAACAGGCCAAAAACCAATTATTGGTTTTATAGAGTGTAGCTTAATATGAGTCTGCCGATCTCATGCCTCTTGCCAGGAAGTAATTATATGGGAATGTTTCCAGTCAACTAATGTTGTGTAATTTCACAAATTTAATGGTGGCGAGATCGGAATAAAATTTAATTTGCTCAAAAATTAAAATGATGGAAAATTTGGGATGAAAATACTGACAGCATGAAGAAGTTATATATTTGGACAACAAATAAGAGAAAACATTCATTTTTCAACAGTTTTAATAAATGATTAATGATTAATCTGAAAATGTCATTACTGATTATGGCAGGATGAAGTTACTGCTTATTTGAGTTAATAAGAAAATTTATATTGAAAGCGTATTTTTAATACAGCTTTTGAAGTTTGTTGTACTTATGATTTAACTTCATAAGTAAGATATGATGAAGATTTTTAAGTGCTCTCATTTTTAAATATTGCTCTCACCAATGTAATATGATTGTATATTTAAAAATATATTATTGTACTTATTGCTTTGTTATTCTAGTGGACTGGATCTTTTGTTGAATCTGGGAAATTTTTATTAAATGACCCTCAAAATAATTACATAATACATATAATAAATACACATTTTTGTACAGATAGAACATTAATGCTAAAGGATTATATTTTTTGTTTTCACATTTTAAATAAAATTATTTAGGTTTCAACAAGAAAATTTCTATTATAATTGAAGTTTAGCCCTGCCTGTTTTTTAAATTAAATTCAAAATTCAAGATCATAAAATTAGAATATAGAAAGTCAAAAAATCAGGGAAAAGTCTATCAAAAAATTAAGGAACAGAATGACATAAGGCTTTTAAAATAAAACGTATTGGAATCAAAAATTTAAAATATTTTCTGACGAAGCTATTCACATTAATCTAAAATTTTGCTTTTTCAAAGATTTTTTAAGATTACTTTAATATGGATAATTAGATAACATATTTATTAATATATACGAATTTTTGACTCCATCATCTTTCAATTAGCTTTAAAATAACAAGTAATATAAAAATCATTCAATTTCTACTTAGGTCAACAAAGAAAAATTTATTTTGTTTAGCTACTTTTTATAAAATAATGATCAAAAAACCAATGATTTTGGCAAGAATTGAACTCGCATTCTTCACCTTAAAGTGAAAAATACAGAAATCCTCGCATTTTACCAATTAAACTACTGCCTGTTGATAAAACTCTATTTCAAGTATTAAAAAATAATTAATGAATTATTTATGAATTTATTTTTAGTATTTTTAATGAATGGGAAATTTAATTAATGAAATGAAATAATATTTGAAAAAACTGTATAAACATCAAGGGCCATCCATTACAAGTTTAAAAAATACATTTGAACTCGAGTGGATGAATAAAAATTATTGAATTAATGATTGAAAATTTGAACCAGATATATAAATAAACATATATAGGGAGTGTGCACTAACAGTAAGAATTGAAAAAAAAACCAATAAGAAAAGGGCAACTTTTATTTTAAAAAAGATTATCATGAAAATAAAAAAGAATATTCATTCGAAAGTACTCTAATGAATAAATAACATCCAATCTTATGAATGGAAAAATTCAGCTCCTAATTTATTTCTCCTTATCTGGTAATATTAAAATAATAGCACACAAATTATCTCCTAAACATCAACTTCGCATTTAAAAAAGAAAATCCTGAAATGAATGCGGAAATATCTATAATCGCAATAAAAAGAAAACTGATCAAATAAAAATAATTGCACCAGCATCAAAAACGATTAGAGATCAATTAGATGTCTTTGATCTCTCATCGTGTAGTTTGAAGTGATCAAGTTTGCCATCTTTTTTATCTCTTAAGTTATGATTACTATTAACATAATTATACGATTTGCTTGGTTATTTTCAAATGTATAACATACTGCCTACAGTTGTTTATAAAAAGTAATTTGATGAAAAAAAAATTTATAGTTAAATATGGAAGACAACCAAACCAACAACATATAAATTTTCAATAGATTACTGTCTTAAATTTTTAGATCCCTTTATTGAATATCTATTTATCAAAATTCGAATGAAATTCTTGAAACATTAATCCTTTTCACCGTCCCCTCCGGTCTACAAAAATTTGTTTTTCCTGTTTTTCAAAGCATGAGAACAAACAAAAATAGAAACTCAAACAAGTAAAATAATAAACATTTACGATGAGATTCAAACGCTTAAAAAGTTTTAAAATTTAGAAGAACGCTAAAATCGCGTTACGAAAGCCCTGCAGAAGTTTCACTTGAACGCATACACACGTTACGATTGTCGAATATATTATAAAGACTAGCCGCCTTTGGCTACCAGCTGGTTCGCCATGAGTAATGCGTTCTAAAATTTTCAATTAATTCAAATATTTATTAGCCTTGAAGTAATTCAGGGCATTAATTGGCCTGAAATTAATATTTTTTTTAAGATGATGGACGGAAAGTTCTAAAAGAACACGTTTTCCTAATAATATTCTTTTATTTTTATAAATCAGTCAGTTTTAATGATTGATTTAGAAGACTGATTGAAGAAGCAACTTTTATTTAAAATATAAATAAAAATATCTTGTAAAATATGGCTCATAGCGCAAAGTATGAAGAAATCTAAAACTCATTATTCATCAATGCATTGTTTGACTCAAGCTTCATAAAATGTAATTATTTATTTCATTTAGATCAAATTAATAGTATTAAACAATATATATGCCTATTAATAATATTCTACAAATTAGCCATTGGACCAGAATTTGAATACATATCCAGTATAAATAAAGATAATTTATTGAATTACAAATGAAATATTGCAAATGATCATAGAATCCTTTGCCTTGCATTTATTATTTTAGAAAATATCACTTTTTATATTTATGTTATTTTATCCAGTCACATGTTGAAAGTTGTATTCCTTTAGATTTGATTTGCGATGATAGTTTTTTTTTTTAATCTGAACTTCCGTCATTGTTTTCTTTTATTTTATCCGGTCACGTGCTTAAAAAAACATGGTTAAAATATTTCTTTAAAAATTCGTTAAAAACAGAAGCTTGAGTCATACATTAAAAAACTGATACCATTAGAAAGCTAATTTTTTAATCTTTAAATTGATGTTAAAATCATGTTTGTGCGATAATATTTTCGGAAGTTATAGCGGAAAAACGTCGAAATTTCGCTTAAATTTTAATTAATCCAAATTCTAATTAAAAATTCGAAAAAAGGGCTCAGAGGTGCACATTCCCGACCTCCAAGGTATACATGTATCAAATTTGGTAGCTGTAGGTACAACGGTCTGGTCTGTAGAGCGCCAACACACACATTGAGCTTTATTATAAGTATAGATGAAGTTTCCCCTATAAACGGAGAATCTGTAAAGTTTTTAAACCATGATATAGAAAAATATGACATTAGCAAATACTATTTTTTTTCTTTATAAAAATTAAAACACATTGCAATATGATATTCAATAGAACAAATAAAACATACATCAAAAATCAAGTCTTAAGCCGGTATTTAAATCATAGGCATGACTAATGACATAATGTTGTAGAAGGATAGGTTTCCTTTAATTTAATTTGTAATGAAACTATAATTTCAAATTACAATCTACAGAACCCTAAACTTCCTATTATATAAAAACTAATAAAAACAACTTATCACTTTAAATAAAACTAAGATCGTAATTTTGAATTTTCGACATACATTTAATTAAATTTTAAGGAAAAGAATAAACAAACTATCTTGGCAATTTCTTTGTGTTCTATTGCTTTTTAATAAATAAAAAATACTTCAAATTATTCTCCAATAGAAACTAAGAGCAAAAAAAAAATCAAATTTCAAAAATATTTGAGAGATTTTGAATTAGTCATCTAAATCTTTCTATTCAATTATTGTTATCTTTTGTAAAATCCAATCTTGAAATATTCAAAAAAAACTTTATTTAAACTTCATTTTCGTGACTAACTTTAAAAGTTAGCGATTGTTACTACAAAAAAAATTAATTTTAGATTTTTAAAAAATTCTGACCCTAAGACATACAAATAACCTATAAATTTAATAAAAATAATCTTTAAAACTTTTATTTATTATTTTTGATTCATTTTGGCAGAATTATTTTTACTCTATAAAATAAATGAAATGTTAGGATAAAGAAACACACCTTAAACACGTGCAAACCTCTTCTAAAAACTGAATCCCACATATACCGGTTCCAGCACTCTAGCCAATTTTATAAGAATCCGAAGAATGCAGATTTTGGAAGCTTCTAGAAATTAACTTTTGACAGCATTTACGGATACATTGTTGCGAAATTTCAAGCAGCTTCTTTTTGAAGTTCGAAAAGCACCGGCCATCATTCTTGTGAGGCGATGTTTGGGTTATAGGTTAAATATAGAAGCAACTTTATTCCTCTTTTAACCGGTCAGTCTTTGAAACAACTCGCATTATCCTAAGGTTATATTTCTTTACTGGTTAAATGACTTTATTTATTTATTTATTTTTTTGTTTATTTTACATGTTCAAAATAATTTTTTTGTTCTAATAGTCTATTTAATACTTGCAAAAGAGATGGTTTTTATTATGTTTTAGAAAGAAATTGTATCAATATATTTAGGTTTTATAAAGACGTTAGAAATTTGATATCTTTTTAATTAATTTCTAATTTCTAAAGTTTATTTGAAATATCGAAACAGGACACTTCTTTCGAATTTCACATAAACTGAGACAATATGGAGTATTTTATGTATAATTTTATAGCGCCTGAAAAATTTCGAGTATCATTTAGAATATTTTCTTATTGCCTATATGTAATAACAATAAAATTTGGTATTGAATACAGATCTATAGTTTGGGTATCAAAATTCGCCAAGTTTCATTTATCTCGATTGCATTGGTTTTAATACAAATGGATAGATAGTATTCCTTTTAAAGGATCTGATTCAAAATCGGACACAAATTCGTAATTTTAGTGTAAGTTAATGTTTTTGTTCATATATTCTCGGATAGATAGGCCTACGGACAGTTGGTGGATAATTTTATCTAAGCTACTACCGACATCTACTCATTTTTACTCTCTCGTATGTGTAACATATCAAAAGAATAGAAATCGCTAAAAATTCGAACTCGAGATTATGAGGAATTTCCACCTTTTAGACCTCCCAGATTTTTCAAAAAAAAAAAAAAAATTGGAAGATGTTTGTCTATCTGTGACAAGAATAATTCATAAACGATTTCAGCTAGGTGGATAAAATTTAGTATATGATCATAACACGAAGTTTGTGGATTTCTTTCAAATTCTAAGTAAAATCTATTCAGAGGATGTCCGGCTGTTTGAATATAAATTAACTCCATAATTACAAAACGAAGAAAACTGAATAGGTAAGATTCCTATTACACAGGTTTAACATCTATAGTGTAGACACCAGTCAAAGTTTGAAACAAAACCAAGAAAAGGTTGATTGTCTGTCGATCTGTACCTTCAGAAACATATCAATGCGATTATTCAAAAACCCAATTACTTAAATGTATCTAATCAGGTATGGGGTTTTGTGCCAAATCTTTATTTCAATCAATTGAAGAAAACGTGTCTAAAGCGCAAATTTGATTTGCGGATACTATTAACCGCCTGCCACGGAATAATCTCCAAAACATTCGCCAAGAATTACACGGTAACCCAGTAAAAATGCTGATTTGACACCAAAAAATATTTCCTAACTATTGTTCGCCAAAATTATAAAAATTCTTCGTTCTCATGAGTATGCGAGAGAGTTTAGAGATATCTAGCAGAGTATTAGAGAGTATGTGAAGAAGTTTTGAGGAGACTACATTCGCTGGTTTCATAAAACAATGCGCCATATCTAATTCATCCATATATCATTATTCACATGTGCGTGATTGGCATATAGGATAGGTTTCATTTTTAAAAAATTGTGTAGATGTAGTATGGATATACAAATATGACAAAAACATCAAATTAATTTTTTTAGATTTTTTTTTCTGTTTTTAGATTGTGTTCACATACAAATATAATTTCAAAAATGTTCTTTTAATTTGACGAAGGTAAAAATATTGAATTTTATAATTATTAGAATGCATATCAAAAAGTAAAAAAATAATAATGAATAAATAAAAATGCTAATCACAGCATGAAAAATGTAATCAATACCCATCCTATTTATTAGCTTATTCTGTGACCCATTATAGCTCAAATACCAAAACAAATAGAGCGTTTATATAGCTTCTTCAAAATGTCATATCTCTGGGAATGATGAATATAATTAAATTAGTTAAAATAAAAAAGAAAGAAGTAACGTAGGCATAGAATTAATTTACTATCTTCAAATGACTGATTTTAAAAATAGATATTCATTACCCTAGAAATTACATCATTTATCAAAAAAATTCAAATCATGATGGTATCCCATTAGCTACAAAAGATGCGCACAAATGAACATTGAATACATTCAATTGAACCTAAAATTAATCACTTGGTGTGTTTTTTTAAAAATGGAGGGGTTCCTTGTATTTTTAAACAACTTCTAATTTACAACGCTGAGCTTGTAAATTCAATCATTTAAAGAATGATTAAATAACATCACTACCGACTTTTGTATACTAAGTAAAACATTTTTTAGACAAGGCTTACTGCCACTTTAATGATCTTCTCAGGCTGATTTAACTGATACAATTAATCCTTTCTAATCTCCCTTAAGATCCAAGTAATCGGTGCCTTTGAACTTTTTACTTGCTATAAACTCTTCATTACCAACATTAGACAGATATTTATATACATGTGCAGCATACAAGCAGGAATGCGGACTTTGTTGACAAGATATCTTACAGAATATGATTGGCAAAGGTGGAACAATAGAGATAGGGTTACTCCACCCGGCAGTTTCGGTGGAAATTAATCCTCCTGACAATAAGGTATGTTGGTACCTTTCAGGGAAAACGGACCCAAGAATCGCTTGACAAAAATCAAAATCGGGAAGATAGCCCTTGGCTACTTTGTCAAGCGTATCAGACCGGGACAAGTCCAACCGGCATTCTGATGACGATCGAGCGTATCCGAGGAAAAACACATGTATCTCTTTTCTTGAAAAAAAAGTACACGTGATGATAGTTTTGGTTTCGGAATTCTGCTATGTAAACGAGAAGGATGCCTCATTAGCCGCTTCCGGTAGCATGCAAATCTGACATGAATACATAAATCAGTTTTTGCATTTAACAAGCTGGCGTTATTGATGCTGAAAAAATCCTCAAAAAGGGCATAAAGAACTGTGGGAAATAACTATATTAGAAGCAACTATCAGATATGCATATTAAAATTCAATTGCCAACGTTTCGTGAGCAAACTTTATGATGTCATAACATTTTTACTAGCCTATTATGAGCGAAATGAGTAATGATAGCTTAAGAGCTATCATTGCTAATTCAAATCCTTTTTGAGAATAATTAATCACTAAACAGTGACCATTCATAAAATAGAGCAACTTGGAATAGCAATTTAATAGATTCATTTAGTATTTTAATCTATGCTATCAAAAATACTAACTTCGTAATGATTGCACATAAAGCATTTTGATTATGCATTTTTTGCAAAAAGTGAATTATATATAAACAAATTAGAGATCAATCAAAAAAGAAAATTTAAGAAATTGTTGATTATTATTCATTTACAAGGCAACTATATATTATTCTGCGCAAGATAGATGATATAAAATGTTAGCAACAGGAATAATAAATTTATCAAGCAATTTTCCAGGGTTTCTGACAGCATTAAATAAAAATGAGCCATTTATTAATGTATGAGATTGTATGCGAAGGAAAAGGGAGAGATGAACCTAAAATTTTTCTTCCTAGAAAATAGTGTTTTTAAAAAATTAATTTTTAAAAGCTCATAAGATGGCAGTACTTAACTTCATTTGAAAATAGACTGGTCATGAAACAAATCATGTAAGCAATGTGAACTTCATGCTTTTGCGATTCCTGTTAAATAGTTTAATACAGTTAACACTCAAGTTTAACTCTCTAAGTTCCAACTCCGCTATTTTCTCAATTGAAGCCAGTCTATTCCTTGTTGAATCGTATGGTTATTAGGAGCTGCGTTTAACTGTTACTAATTGCAACATAAAATTATATACTATCATCGATAAGCATATAACTAACCATTACCATTTAAAAAATATTTGCAAATGTTGTATTCAAAAAATTTTTTAAATAGGAATTAGAGGGTAAATGTTATAATTAAATGCATTTATGCCTGAATTTCCAACAGTAGGCAAACTCTATGTAATATTGCGACGTTGTTTAAGGTTTCCATTTCTGCATTAAGGTATGCAGAAGTGATATTTTTATGTGATTGTGATATCATCTTATGCGAAATGCTTTGATATAATTCAATCAAAATTATTATATCTACATTATATTCTTAAAGTAATGATTTTATCAATAAGATTAGCTTTTAATTTGTTTGAGTGATCAGTTCGGAAGTAGAGTTTTTTAGGCATTTTAGCACCTAGCAAAAGAATGCACATTTCACTTAGCTAAAAAAAACAGATTAAATAACTCTTTTTATCACTCTTTCTCAAGAAAGTTCTTAGCTATTTATTTACTATCCATTAATTCTTAAAATTAAAGAATTCATTACAAAGAAAGTAAGAAAAAAAGACTGGTGGCTTAATAATGCAATGATTCTTATATGGATAAGTTTAAATTGAATAAGATATTCATATGATATAGTTGATATTCATACGAAAATGAGGAAATTTAATTTTTTAAGTATTTAATTCCTTGATTCTTACTAATTTAAATATTTTTTTAAACGCATAAGATATTCTCATGAAAACGTATATTTCACTACTTTCAGAAAATTATAAAAATGTGTCTAAACAAATTTTTAAAAATGGTTAGCCTTTACAAAATTATAAATATTTCAAAAGTATTTCCCATTTTTTTGCCAAATAAATTCAATTTAAGCAAAAGCAATGTGTCGAAAAATTATTTCACATAGTTTAGGCTTTATGTAAATTATGTAAATTCAGGATATCAAAATTGTAAACTTCAAAATAGAGTGCTAGCCAAAAAATTATCACCGGCTAAATTAATTTTTCTCAAAATGATTAATATACGTTAGAATATTAGGATATTATATATATTATAAGAAAAATGATTAATAGACATTAGGCATTAAGAGTAGAATTTCTTATTTCCTTGATTTTATACTAAACTGAATATTTTTAATTTAACTAGAACAATATCTGATAATATCAAAGGTTTTCTTTATATGGAAATAATATTCAGTACTTTATAGGAAATAATTTTCTACAAAATCACGGCTAGAAAGCCTCTCATGTGAAAATTATGCAACATCATGAAACTTAGAAAATAATCACTATGATAATAATGTATTTTTTAAAACACCGGAAGAAACAAAAAGGAACTTTTCTAATCAAAATACCGCAGAAAAAAAATATTCCATAACGTGATGGGAATTTATTTTTTATCTACCACAAAATTCGCATAATTCTGTGAAAACTCATATATCAGTATAATTCATTCTTTCATGATGAAATATAGTTACATATTATCGGATTTTGCAAATATATAGGAAAAAAATAAGGAAAATTTATCAAACTTTCCCTAGTGACTGGCGGAGAAATGAATGTCATTTCATCATTACTTAATGTTGCAATTGACAACAAACATTACATTGTTGCAATTTGACAATAAACAGAAATAAAAATAAAAGTGCCACCGGTCAGTTTTGACAGAGATTTTGCAAATACGTTTAAACAAAAGTAGAGACACAAATAGCTTGTAAAGTGTCCGATTTTCAGGAGAAAAATAAAATAAATTGAAAATAGATTGAAAAAAATATAAATGTTTTGTAAATTTTGAAAATGTTAAGCTATAAAGTAGTCAGTTTCAAAAATATTTGACTAATTAGTCTTAATATAATAAAAATATTATATGTAATATAATAAATGAGGTATAGTTAAAAACAAGTATATATGTATATTCCATATCTCTTTCTAAAAAATCGGCTTGAATTCACCTAATCTTTACACACTTATTATTTAATAAAACATAAAAAATGCAATATAAATTAAATATTTAATTAATTAGATATTGAGCCAAATCTTGCTGTTTTTCCAGTATTTTAATGTAATTCGGACCAAATTATCCTTAAAAAAATCTTCAGAATTTTATCCTTTCAAAGATATTATTTTTATTTTCTTGTAATCTTTAGTTTTAAAATATTGATATATAATCAAAGAGCCAACAATTTTGAAATAAAGAAATTTAAATTTCGAATAGTTTTGTTTCATTTTTAAATATTCTTGTAAAGTTTTTTATTATTATTTATTTCTGAAACACAATTTATACAATATTTGTAATGTTTTTTTTTTAATTGTTAAAGAGAAAGAATATACAAAGAAACGCTCTGGAAACACATTAACAGAATTCTATACGAGCATTAAAAAACCTTTTTAAGCAAATTATTTATAATTCATGTCTAGAATAATTATTCATTTGTTTATAGCTAAAAAGAAAATTAGCTATTGGCAGTTTTTAAAATCGTTTGATTCAAGTGATATTCTTTTTTAAATACAAAAAAAACTTTTCATGTCTAATATTTTAAATGTAAAATCTAGTTTTGTGTGAAATATTACAGCCTAAAATATTTTTATCTATAATGTTTTTTACATTCACATACATTTTACATTCAAAATATTAGACATGAAACTATTTTAATTCGGTGCAACACTGGGTATATCAGCTAGTATCTTATAAAGATCAAATTCAACCATTTTATCAAATATTTTTTGATATTCATTTTTTGAAATCATAAATTGGTATATTTTTGCTTTATTATTAGGAACATAATAAATTAATGTTAGAGCACGTTTATTATAATAATCCACTTAATACTTTCATCGCCAAATTATCTTTTATGATTATCCTAATTAAAATTAGTATGATGATGACAACATGTTTGACAAGAATGATTGGTTACTAAGAAACTCGTTGTTTAATCCAATAATTAACAACATTTAAAGCGGTTTCTTCGGGCGGCAACAAAGGCTGTTCTAAGATGTTAGGATTAGCTAACAGATGTTTAGTAAATGATTTCAAGTGCCAAAATTTTTCTTTCCTAAATACAAAGAGATACGTATGTGACCAATAAACTCTGTTTATAAAATATTAAATAAAAATTTTTGAATTGTAACAAATTATCAAAAAATTTAATTCCATCTAGATACTAAATTAGATTTTTAATATAAATTTAATATTTTACTGGCATTTATTATAACGAAAATATTAATTTAAAATCAAATGGATTTTTAATTTGAAATGAAAGGAAAAATGATATTTTCATATTATAATAGTTAAAATAAGTTAAAAATACTTATTTAGGTTTTAATATAGGCAAAATAATCGTTTATGTCATGCTTTTAAATTATAATAACGATGCTACCGATCAAATTATTTCCATCAACTCAGGAAATATAATAGGGTTAATTAAGAGTGATTAATTGATTCAAACTTAGTTTAAACTTGTTGGACAAATTCGGTTTTTAAGCTAATGCATTCACTTTTTTGATACAGTTACCGATTGTGAAATACAGATTGAGAATAAACGATAAAAATAAGAATTTCTTTTTTTTTTTCTTTTTCAAGTTTCAAAAAACTAAAAAAGTACTTTTCAAAGTATCTTGATATATGTATTAAATAAAGCAACTCTTCGTCAAATTTTGTCAAAATCAGAACGATCTTTTACCAGAATATATTACTTATTGAAAAGATAAATTAACATTACAGTTAAAGTGACTCAGCGCTTTTAGGCACATTAAGCAAAACTAACAGCAAGAATGCAATAATATTTAATTAAAAAATTGCATTTAACCGAGACGGTAACAGATCTTATGCCTGAATTGCTTATCAGTGAAAATAGAAATAGAATGAAATAATAGAATAGAATATTAGAAAACTGTGCTAATTCTTCTTATAAAATAATCCGTAGATAACATTAACTTTTAAAAGTTTTTAAAACTTACAACAAATATTTTGGAGTGAACTCTGTCATTTTAAACTATAAATAAAAAACCAGGGCAGTACCTGTGCCCCCATTTTCCTTCTAAATTGTCATACGATACTAAGTTAAAACTTTTGACTTAAAACCGAAACTTTGATGCAAGTCATGCTCTCATAAACATTCTTATTAGAATTAGATCTCAATTTGTGATCCCCAAAGCCGATTTCTACTACTTAGCCATCAAGTTCCTTCATTTTAGTAAGAATATTGATTCTGAATTCTGATATAAAATGAATTCCACTAAATTCGAGATGTTTTTGAAGATATTATAATATTTACAGTAATTAATTGCGCCATTGCGAATACTTTAATTGAGTAATATATGCTATTTTATATTTATATAACATACGCTATCGCATAATATATATATATATATATATATATATATATATATATATATATATATATAAAAGTTTAGTTTAGTTATATTAACGTCCCGTTTTAAAGCAACACGAGGGCTATATATTGGCTATATATTACCAGATATTGCGTGTACTATGAAGGAAATCACTGAAATCAGGACTTTTATTTTATACAATTCTTTAAAAGTTTACAATATTTTAATGTATCGCCGGTCAATATTTTTAGATGAAAATAGTAAAAGATCAAAGTCCTGCCAGATAATTCTTTAAATTAACCGCTAAATAGAAGATGCGAGTGACATTGTTTTTGAAAGATCGATAAATATACATAAAAAAGGCACAATACTGATGTCACATTTCATAAACAGATACCAACTCTATACGTTTCAATTGTTATTGGCAAGAAAAATGGTAAATTCATATGATATAGACGATATCACGTTTTAAAAATATAATCCAACATCGATCAAAAGCTAAAATGTAAATTTAAAATTTTAATAGAATTTTATAAAATTATACAAAACAAATTTATTTTTATTTTTGAACATATAAATAATTGACAATCATAGGCATAACTTGTCAATGTCATATGTCTAAAAAATTCCAAAAAATCAAAACAATGCAAAAGCTCGCAACACAGTAGTAAACAAACGCACTTCAGGCTTTTACCGAGCTCAAATTATCATCGCTTTTCAAACTTACATGCTGAAATTAAAATATTCAAAATTGATATAATCCAATTTAAAAGTTATAGTGTGGAAATATCAAGTATTTGGTGAATTCTTAATTAAATCAATATGATAGTACATTTACAGAATGGAAGGCTTTATTTACTTAAATAATTTTTTTAAAGCAAAACAGTTAACAAACATGTTAAAATAACAACTACAGATTGTTAAAACTTTTATTTATATTTCGTTCTGGATTTTTTAATGGAAACGGAATATAATCAATAATAAGAGTTAATTAGATTAGTTCTTAAAAAAACCATCTCTTGAATTACATATTGAAAAAAATTTTAATATCAAAAATGGACAATGAATGGATAAAAACAGATAATTATGGTTTCCTGATATCGTATCTCCCTATTATTAAATCTGTTTTGAATTGACATTCATTATAAAATTAAGAGAATTCATTCGTTTTGAAACTCTTCCCAATAACAAATTAGGTATAAAAAACCTTTAAAATGAAGCAGCAATTTTTTTGAAAAAAATCACATACAAAATTTTATAGGCAAAACTACTTTCGTTTTTAAGACATTCATAAACACAGCGGTGAATAAATCCTCTACAGTTTGGTAAGTCCATAATTTTGATATAATAACCTGGCATCAACTTTTCGTTTGCTAATTCGTTCCATTATTCTAATGAATTGATGGATTCGAGCAATATTCTGATAAAATTAACGGATTCGTGTAATATTCTAATGAATTAACAGATTCATTAATTATTCCAAAGAATTAACGGATTCCTGTAATATTCTGATGACTTAACGGTTCAAGCAATATTCTGAACAGTTAACGGTTCATGCACACTTAAACAAATGGACGGAAGAATAGACATATGACATCACTCGGCATACCCCGACCTAATTTGAGAAATCTATTGCTCAGCTAAAACAGATTCATTAAAATCTTGACGTTAAATTTTCAATAATTACAAAACATTGTTTTTTAATCAATAGAGTAAAAAAAAATCTTAACAAAAAACCTTTTTTATGTTATATTCTAGAAATATAAGGAAACTAGCTTTTAACCGGCGCGTTGCTTCCGTAGAAGAAATAATTTTGGAAATATTGTTTAAAATTCGAAATAGCCCTTTTCTTTAACCATGAATGATACAAAGAATTATATTTACTATCTTGCTGAAAATGAATACACTCATTGAAATTGAGTGATATCTATACTTATAATAAAGCTCAATGTGTGTGTGTGTGTGTGTGTGTGTGTGTGTGTGTGTGTGTGTGTGTGTGTGTGTGTG
>JAPMOQ010016004.1:101137-123919 GCA_026543055.1 Argiope trifasciata | reverse complement strand
GTGTGTGTGTGTATGTGTGTGTGTGTGTGTGTGTGTGTGTGTGTGTGTGTGTGTGTGTGTGTGTGTGTGTGTGTGTGTGTGTGTTGGCGCTCTACAGGCCAGACCGTTGGACCTACAGCTACCAAATTTGGTACATATATACCTTGGAGGTCGGGAATGTGCATCTCGGAGCCCTTTTTTCGAATTTTTAATTAGAATTTGAATTAATTAAAATTTGAGCGAAATTTCGGCGTTTTTCCGCTATAACTTCCGAAAATATTATTGCACAACCATGATTTTTACATCAATTTAAAGATTAAAAAATTAGCTTTCTAATGGTATCAGTTTTTTTAATTTAAAATGTAAGCTTCTATTTTTAAAGAAATATTTTAACCATGTTTTTTTATCACGTGACTGGATAAAATAAAAGAATGCCGGAAGTTCAATTAAAAAAATTATCATCGCAATGCAACTTTCAGCACGTGACTGGATAAAATAAAAGAAATATAAAATGTGATATTTTCTTTAAAAAATAAATGCAAAGCAAAGGTTTCTACAATCGTTTGCGATATCTATATCATTAACTCAATAAATCTTTTTTGTTTACGGTAAACCTCATTGAATTTAGACAGGATATGCATTGAAATCACGACTTAATGGCATATTTATGTAATCGTTTGCAATATCTGTATCATAAATTTAATACTTTTTTTCGCTTTCTCGCTTTTTTTTAAAAAACATATTTAATATTTTGGCAGCAGCATCGAAATTTTTTTTTAATATTTTGGAAGCATAACCGATGATTGACTGACTGATTTATAAAATTAAAGAATATTATTAGGAAAAGATGTACTTTTAGAACTTTCCGTCCATCATCTTAAAGAAAATATTAATTTCAGGTCAATCAATGCCCGGAATTACTTCAAGGCTAATGAATATGTGATTTAATTGAAAATTTTAGAACGCTTTACACATGGCGAACCAGCTGGTCGCCAAAGGCGGCTAGTATAAAATAAAAGTATAAATAATATTTCTATTTTTTAGATATAATAATTGTATTGTGTTTATATCCTTCGGGCAAGTACAAATAAAAGTTGGCTAAATTTTATAGCAATTGGATTAACTGTATGGTAACAAACAAGCAAAAATTCCTTTTTATGTACTAGATATAATAACTATACTATGCCTATGACGACGCAAGTGCCAAGCATTAAGTTAGCGATGTTTTATCATAATCCGATAAACGGTAAGGCAGCGCATAAACTACGTATAAATAAAAATTCATTTATTTATATTAGATATAATAACTACACTATGCCTATAACCATCGCGTAAGTGCAAGCAATAAGTTAGCAAAGCTGTATTACAATTGTATGAACGTTGCGACAGTTAATAAAATACGGACAAACATTCATTTTTATATATTGGATTGCTCAAATTTTATGCCCAAGACTGCTTAATAAATAAAAGATTAGAGGAATAAAAATTAAAGAAGTAAATTATATAAATTTTCTAAACGTATACAAAGAAGAGGAAGACTACCTAACTCATAATCTTAAGTAATGTACAGAATCATTAGAAAAATAATCCGTAAACAGGCTTACATAGTCGTAAATTGCTAAAATTAACAATAGAAAAGGTTCAAGTATTGTGCAAAAGAAGAACAGAAAAAAATCCCAGCTGCTGCTCAGAGTTCAATGAACCGAAACTTTTAAGGATGTTAGTAACTTTGTGGAACATCAAGTTGGCGGTTCTTGTTAGTCAAAAAGGTTCGGTCGTGAATACTCGAAAATTTTAAATAAGATGAGTGAACTTTTTTTTTTTTTTTTTTTTTCATCTCATTCTACTTGCCAAGCAACTTTTCACCCTCTTAAGAAGTACACCGGTAGTTCACTGAAAAGTGACAGAAACAAAATAAGAAGAAAAATTCCGTGAATTATGACAACATGTAATTTCAAATAGCGAACGTTACTTTATTTTCCCATTCAGGTTGAGTTCTTGACACTCTTAAACCATTTGCTTATTTAACAGTGAATAAGTTTTGAGCAAAGATGTCGTACTATATGTGCTATTTGCTCTTTCTACAGCTTTTATGACGAATACTAGTAAAATTCTGCCAGATGGATCCATTTTAAACTTATTTATCAATCTCATAAAAATGTTGTTTTTTTCTATAATAGTACATTATTGACATACATCATTTTTTAGGTCTTAGATTATATGAAAAATTTATACCAAAGCATTTTTTATAATAAAAATTTATTTTACGCATTTCAATAAAAGTGATAAACACTCGGAATTTCAAAAATAAAAAATAATAATGATTTTTCGATTGTAATTCAATTTGTAAATTTTGAAGAAATATTACATCTACAAAAATAAAATAATACTTTAATTTGATTTTTCTACATCTATAAGAAAGTTTCCAATAGAAATCTAAAATTCCAAACCACTTGCTTTTATTTAAAAACTAAATTTTATATTTTATAAATTACTGCCACAGTTATTCGCTATGTTTTAGAACTTGCGTTGGAAAGCTTAATAAATTCATTCTTCTTGAGAATAAAAAAAATCTAAAGATTAATTTTTGATACAGTAAATTTTATAATAAAAATTTTTCAAGTGATGAAAATGCAATGAATTCAAATGAAACCAGTACAGCTGAGCTACACAAACTATGGAAAGAAAGAAAAGTTTTATTGCATCATTCACTGTGAAAAAAAATTTCAAAACATTCTACAGTTCCATTAGATTTAAATTTAGCAGTTATTACATAGCAGAGCACATAAAAAATAGCGAGTGCTTATTAAAGAAAGAATTTTTCCAACTTTAAATAAATTTTTAATACGAAATTCAAATATTTGAGATTTATCCTCAGTAACATTTGGCCATACTATTTGATAAAAAATTTACTTCAACTCGAAAGTCAAAAATTATTTTCAGTTATACTAATTTTGTTAGCTTATGCATTTTTTTTCTTAGTTGAAAAACGTTTTTTAGTTGCGTTTTAAATATATTTTACAATAGGTTTCCTTTGATTATTAGATTTATATTAAAACGTGCCAAGAAATGAAAAGCAATTTTTGTATTTAAACTTTGTTGTTGCTGTATATTTAAGGAACAAATTCTAATAATAAAAATAAAGATGCACACTCCCCGTCTAAAAAGTATCATATTACGATGTTTTGAACTAAAAATTCGAATTTCCTTTAAACTTTTTCGCACTTAAAATTCCATTTGTTTTTACATTATCACTTTTATAATTAAAATTAAATACCTAAAAATAACATAAAAACATATGAACCAAACTTAAATGATTATTAGCTCACGATATTTTGAGATTAGAGAGATACGAATCTGCTTTAAATAATGTTTTTTTTTTTATTTACAAGTACATTTTTATATAAGTTACCTTTTAATTTTCAAAACTAGCTTCATAAGTTTTTCATTAGCTTCATAAGTTTTTTTCCATTATCATATGAAAACATTTTTGATTATTCCTTAGTTAGAGATTTGTTCTTTGATAGAAAATGTAACAATATTAATGCATTTAGTACAAAAGCAATTTATCAATATTATTATATATTTTCATTATTTTCTCCGCATACAATAAAAATTTATAATTCGATTACACTTACACTTTTTTTTCAAGCGCCCTATATATCGAAGTAAAAAATTGCTGTTTTTCGCATTATTAACGTTTTGCACACTTTTTCTCTTTTTTTTTACAGCAAACTATCTAATTTATTACAGTTTAAAAAAACTGAAAAAGATGCACTTTTTTAAATAACATTCAGATTTGGATAATATTATATATGTATAATAAAAATTTCACTTTTAATAAAATCTTCTACGAATTTTACATAAATAAATAAAACAGTATTCATAAGTTCTGGCGAAAATCTTTCCTTGTAGCCACTAAAAATAACAGACCAGACTATTGTTTTTATAATAAGCCATACGCTGCTAGAACTCTAGAATTACATTTCAGGCGTGGTCAACTAACAAAAGAATTTCGGTCTTTTTTAGCTTCTTCCTGATAGAGCTGACCCTTCTTCCTACCTTGAAATGATAAGAAAAGCAGACAACGAAGGAGTATCAGATTGTACGGTTCGCTTATTTCGCCATTTCAGCAAGGTGGACTTAGTGACCGTTACATTTAATTGGGCCTTATTAGAGACAGATACATTCAAAGCGGTCCTCTTGAAATAGCCCGTAGTGCATATCAGAACTTTCTAAAAACGCGGTTTGGAACGTTTATTTCTCTCTTAATATTTCTTAAGAACACGAATTTTGAAAAGTGGAACAACAAGAACACTTTTGTGCATTTATTATTATGAAAGAAAAAAAATATTTTCAAAATTATTAATCTAGAAATATCCCTAAATGTTACTTAATGATAATTGTATTTGTTTTTATAAACATACAATTTGGAATAGGGAAAATATTTAGGAGCGTTCTGGATCAAAATTGTTAACTCTAAGAAACAATAATGATTTCATTACGGTGCATTTATAGCGTTCTATTTTTTTAACAAGTTCTTATTTATATAGAATATTAAAGAGAATTTTGAATATTCCAGAGCCAAATGCATAAAAAGCAATCGAGCATCTATAAATTGTTACAAATAAAATGGGTTTTCAATAATAGTTTGGCTTTTGGATTATTTTAAGCTAGCCGCCTTTGGCGACCAGCTGGTTCGCCATAAGTAATGCGTTCTAAAATTTTCAATTAAATCACATATTCATTGGTCAATATTTAAGAAATAGTTAAAGTTAAAAGATTCAGTTATTAGTAGTTAAAGAGTCGGTAACTTTATTCGTAAAAACTTTTTGAGTTTAATATGCTCTAACAGTTTATCGATTATGCTTCCCAAATATTAAAAATGTTTTTTTCGGTGATATTGCCAAAATGTTAAATATGTTTTTTAAAGAAAGCGAAAAAGGGAAAAAAATTATTGAATTAATGATAAAGATATTGCAAACGATTATAGAAATTAAGTCGGGATTTCAATGCATATCCTGTCTAAATTCATATCCTGTCTAAAAAAGTGTATTGTAAATAAAGATAATTTATCTAATTAATGACATAGATATTGCAAACGATCCTTTGCCTTGCATTTATTTTTTTAGAAGATATCCCATTTTATATTTATGTTATTTTATCCAGCCACGTGCTAAAAGTTGCATGTCTTTAGATTTGATTTGCGATGATAGTTGTTGTTTTTTTATTTGAACTTCCGGCATTGTTTTATTTTATTTTATCCAGTCACGTGCTAAAAAAACATGGTTACAATATTTCTTTAAAAATTCGTTAAAAATAGAAGCTTGAGTTATACATTGAAATGCTGATACCATTAGAAAGCTAATTTTTTTATCTTTCAATTGATGTTAAAATCATGTTTGTCCGATAATATTTTCGGAAGTTATAGTGGAAAAACGTCGAAATTTCGTTTAATTTTTAATTAATTCTAATTCTAATCAAAAATTCGAAAAAAGGGCTCCGAGGTGCACATTCCCGACCTCCAAGGTATACATGTACCAAATTTAGTAGCTGTATGTCCAACGGTCTGACCTGTAGAGCGCCAACACACACACACACACATTGAGCTTTATTATAAGTATAGATAAATCATAAAGTAAATTTTTAATACGAAATGCAAAAAAAAAAAAACTATTGATATGCTTGCGTGAACTTAACAATAATTCCTAAGATATATTTTTCAAGCTAAAAAATGGATATAAGATATCCATCATTATTTTTTTATTTGTCGGAATGATTACATTCTTTTCAAAACAAAAATTAATAAAAATCAAGATTAAATATTTCTATGACTTTCCTAGCAAACAATTAAAGAAATATGTATAAACAATCATAAAAATTCTTAAACTGTTTTTGCTTCACAACTACTTAAATCATTTTTTTGTGGTTTTAGTCTCCTTTCCTTCTTGATTTATTCAAGACAGATGTTACTAAATAGCATTATTAAACGGGATATCCCCATTTCCAATATTATGTGCAAATAATTTTTAATTCTATTGAATTGTCAAAGATAATGCTCATCCCTATAGACATACAGTTTTAGCTTGATTAATCACTAAATTATATTGATGATTAATAATGAAAATAAAATAGAATACAATATTTTATTAGTAAAATATTGTATTCCATTGCTGTCATTAGACAGCAAAAAATTTGACAGTTAATAGATTATTTTCTTTAAAAATAGCGGCTTATCATAATTGTTATAAATTAGAAAATTGATTAAAAAAGAATAGAAGGTTAAAATGGTAAAAACCTTTCAAAAAGAAGAATATTCTGAAGTATATCATGAATCTGCATTGAAATCAATTTTCGAAGTTATACATTATATTGAAATTTTAAAATTTCGCCCAAACTTATACCATTGACAATAGTAGAAGAATACCTAAATCAGCCTTTACACTTTTATATTAATATCAGTATACTTCCTTTTCATTCGTGAGAAAAAAATATTCGTTGGTGAACACTTTCCTTTCTTTTTCCAATTTAACATAATTTTAAAAAATTTGTTTTTTGAAAGAAACGTTATAAGAAATATTAATGTAACATATGTATATAACAAATCACACTACATTGAAATAATCCAATATTACCAGAAATATAATGTAAGAAATGTAGATTATGATAAACATTTAATAAAAAAGTAAAGTATTTAAAGGTTTTATTTACAAATAATTTTCCAGCAAAATTTTGATCAAAGGATAATGACCTCAAGTTCTGGGTAGGAAACAAAAAAAACCCTGAAAATTATAAAGACATATTTTCATCATTGAAATTCTGCCATACACTCCTAATGTCATCTCAGTGGAATTATTCTGGAAATATGGGGCTTTTACTATTCTAAGCACAAACTTGGAACTCATCTAATCCTAATGTAAGACTTCTTTATTTTCATAAAATGCCCTAGTCACGTTTACAAGTTTTGTGAATGCCTGTAAGCGCTTGATGAATGCATTTACACAAAACTGAACAATGAGATAAACTCGCAACTAAAGGTATAGCATTATTTATGACGATAAAGAAAAAAATTAAATTTAAAAAGAAATAAAAATTCACATAAAAATAAAATTTTCTGTTCCTTTCTGGAAAAGAATTCCAATATAAATTATAATAATTCTATATTTTTGTTCCTTAAACGAAAAAAAAATCGTTTGTAATAAAATTAAAAATTACATGTTTTTTAAAAAAGAATTAAAATATAAATTGCAATAATAATTCCATATTTTTATTCTTTAAATGCACACGATATTGAATAAAAAAGATTTTATGAAAAAGTCGTGAAACGCTTTATTCTAATAATGAAATTAGAATATAAATAGGGAAATTAATAATGATAAATGAAATATTAAATAAACAGTTCTCTAAATTTTAATCATTTGATGAAGATTTTATTTCAAAAACTTGTTTCTTTCAAATTAAATTTTTTGAATATATAATCTTCGAATTCAAATTAAAACGATTCTCTTGAACATTGAAATCAGAAAAGGATAAATAAAAACTAACTAGTATTATTTGGTCAAATACATTTTTAATTAAAATAATTACAACGCACAATAAGACAAATTGGAACTTCCGAAATTTTTGCCATATCAGTAGAAAATACACTATTAAAAATTTTTATACATGATTAAAGAGTATTTAATGTTTGTAGTAAATTAATAAAGAAAACAAAAATTACTTTCTACATATTGCAAATATATATTTCTTCTTCAATCAATTTTGCTCTCCAAGAATATGAATGATCTTTCATACATTTTTAAAGAATTTAATTTCACATTAAATATAATAGAATAAAATTCATTACAAAATATTTGATATAATTAATTCTTTATTTGGAATCAGAAAACTTGTTGATTTCAAAGTAATGAATTAACCTAGATATAACTAAAAGTAAAAGTTATTTCAATAATGTTTGCCATTTATGATTGTTTTTCCCTTCTTATTTTTATTATGAAATGATATTCATGAGAAAAACGAAATTAATTGGAAATTACTATTAGAATAGAATTCTTTCAAAATGCACGTTGATGCATGCAGTAAATAAATAACATATTCTACAAGACATAATGTTATGGTCTATTGCACTTTTAATATTTTAGGAGGTTTTTTTTGTTAAATATCAAAAAACAGATTTTAATGCTAAAATAGATTAAAAATAATATTTTTTTATGTTATCTGATACAGCGGCAGTAATTACAATCATATTTTGACAATAAAATTTCAACAGAAATTATTTATTTTGTTATTTGTTCGTATAATGGTTTGATACTTCAAAATACTGCAATTATTGAGTGCATAAACTTCAATAATTCAAATTTATAAAAACATAAACTGAATCAACAATATTCAAAAAGGTGTGTATTTAATATCATTGAAATTATAATTGAAATAAAAAAAATCGAAATGAATTACTCAAGAACCTTTAATAAGATAATATGCTATATTTAATTGTATATATATTTTCTGTAAATGAAATTCTATATGGCCAATAAATGACAAGCAGCATATGATACAATTTTGTTATGCTTTATTCCATTACTTAAAATAACCATATATCCTACAAAATATTTAATAGTATTAAATACTTCAAATATTATATGATCGATAAATAAACTTGCAGAAGTAGGACTGATTTTATTATTACCATTTAAGATTCCGTTGTTTTTAATCAACTAAAACCCACAACTGTTTCAAAAACCGCCAGGTGCGAATTTCATACATTTTTGCATTGCTTTCTTCAAAACCACTCCCCAAAATTATTCTTACCTTTCTGACTGCATGACTTGACAGTTCGTGTTCACGGTGACCCGTTCTTTTTGGCTAAAAATTTCGCACAGTTTTTATCATTTTTTTTTTTTTTGACTAACAAAACAGTCAAAGTGGACATCAAAAGGGTTCTATCATTATCTCTTTCAGCCATCAGGAAATGTTAAGGATGAAGAACCTCAAAGCTTGATGGATGGTCAGTTCAGTGCATATTGTTAGTAATGTAACATTTCGTAGAAAAGACGATCACTGCAGGTTTAAAGTTCACTGCAAAATGAGATGGAAGTTCATCTTTTGTACTACGGAACACGGTTGATGCTTCTTGAAGACTTAAGCCTTCAGGCAAGTTTTAGACCACGGTTGCTTTTTTTTATTAAAAAAAATAGTGCCTGCTTATGAGCATGAGGCAAATCAACCTATCAGAGAAAATAGCTATAGAATGTTACAACTGAATGTATATGATTAGCACTGAAATGCATTTGATTCGATGTCAATAACACGTTAAGAGTCAATCAATATGACAGCATCCGAATGTAAACATTTGCTTCGGATAAGAAGTAAGGACTGCAATAGAAAATACTAAAAAATTCTATGTAAGACTCATCGTTTGAGCATTATAAAACGGCTCATTGAGGTTAATGTCAAAGTGTTAATTAAGTTTTTTTTTTAATTTAAAACTTTGAATTTATTTATTTAAATTTTGACTTTTGAAATGAATATGATTTTTGATGTTTAATTATAAGGTTCTAAAAATTATTTGCCTTATTGTATGGAACTTCATTAATGATATGATCGTAACAGAAGGTGCAATCTCTACTCCTAAAATTTAACATATAAAAGCTTTATAAATTCATTTGATTTTTGAATAACTTGTCAATCCATCATTCTTAAATATACATGAAAAGTACATTTAAGAGAAATATTATTAAATTTTAATAATATTTTTCTAAAAAATTTCATGCATGATAAATTTTTATACAATATTCGCTTAATCTCGAATTTGTATTAAGACAAAAAAGAATTATTTATTCTACATTCTAGTGGACTTTTTTAAAAGATGATAAATTTATTTTTAATTTTAGTTTAGATCTTATTCATTTTGATACAAGCAATTATGATTCATTAAAAATATATTAAATAAAAATGACATTACGCTACAATCAGATTTTATACAGGAAAAAGTTTCTAGAAATATGATGCACACATGGAAGAATTTATTCATTTGCATTAATTATTTACCACTGTAAAATGGGTTTTTTACATTTTGAGTGTATCGATACGATTATAGCCTCTTTTTCGTTCGTTTCAAATTGAATGCTACTATTTTTACTCCATTGCACGGATTTTTTTTTAAGTTGAGTTATAAAAAAAAGAATTTTAAGATATGTGCCTATACTTGAATCTCTGTTTTAAGAATTTATAAAATTTTGCTTCTTAAATAAAATGGAGAACAAAATTAAGAATTATAATGAATTTTTAGGAAAAAAATGTGAAATAATAAACAATTTTTGATTATGTTTTAGTAAATATTTGAAGATAAGAACCCTCTAGCAAATTCTAAAAGATTTATTTCAATTATTTATATATCCTGCATAATTAAAGTATTTAGATGTGTTATGAACTGAAAGATTTCCAGAATTCTGAAAGTTAATGATATATTTCCAATTTTATAAGAAAAAGTTTTCAATTATTATTAAAAATTGTCTAAATTTTTTCCTAAAAGACAGAAAAAAATAATTAAATATGAACCCAAATTACATACTTGTTCTTAAAATAGAACATTTTAGGAAAAAATATTTAAAAATCACTTTTTGAAAGGATGTTTACCGCAAAGAAAAATAACGAAAAATGCTATTTTCTATGACACGATTTTAAATGCATTAATATAAAACAAAATATTTTTTATCGTTTTAAAATGCTAAAACTTGGCACAATTTCATGTTAAGTTCATTTTCTAGATTTTAAACTGATTTCTTGTACTTTTATGCAATTATTTTTATATTATATTATTGTAAGCAATGACACATATTTCTATACATAAATAAATTCTTTAATAAGATGGATTCTTTAATAATATCAATGGAGCAATCGCTATAATTGAGAATAAGTTATATATATTTGCAATTTTTGCAAAAATTATGGAAGTGAATGATATTATTAAGGAAACATTAAAATTTCAAATCAACTTATCGCAATACTATCAAATGCAACATCTATAAAGAAATTAATTAAATCTGAGCGTAACATATCTTTCCTCTTTCTGAGTAATTGAGTTATGGAGACGGAAATGTAGTTGAAAAATTTGAATTGATAAGAAAAATAATTTTGAACTTTTACAAAGAAAGTCTCATCATTAATTATAAATATCATAGAAATTTATTACTTAATTTTTTTTACTTTTCAATCAAAAATTTGCGTTAACCAATATTAAAAAATTCGTACTATGATTAATTAACTAATAATAATTTTTGCTTCATAACACTTTGAAATAAAAATATATGAATATTTCTACATCTAAATAATCATCGTCATATCCATATAATTCAAATTGAGTTTACAACACATTCTACTGAAACTTGATAATAGCACAAAATTAATTGATTTAAATTTAAAATTTATGTAGTAACCTTAAGTATTAACACATTAAAGTCGGGGGATCTTGACGAAAGTATGCTAGGTAACGCGGATCAAATCGTAGAACTACGACTCCCACCTTTAATGAGTTAATAAAATTCTAATATCATTTGGATCATACCAAATCATCTGACACTAATTCTTTTTCTTTAGCCGGCGTACCGGTTTAAAGATAGAGCGTCTTCCCCATGATCTGGGCGTCCCTGACTCGAGTCCCGTTTCAGGCCTGGTTGTTCTTCTCTTGTGTTCTATCTGTGAGATGTATGAATGAGCCCCCCCCCCGGGAAAAAGGGGTTGTGCAAGCGAATGTGTGTGTCATCTTTATGTGAGTTAGAAGTCAGGCTTCTGCCTTTGCGTGTTCAGGGGTCTTTAACATCAGAAGCTGCTGCATCCTCTTTACGTGTTAACATGGGCATGACATCATCACCATTCTTTTTCTTTACAATAATAAAAATGCATAAATATTTCGACAGCAACTTAAAATTAATTGGACAGATAAATACAAAACAAGTACTTAAAAGATATCTACTCCGCAGTCAGTAAAACAAATTTGCTTTTAGAATTTAACATTTTCAAAATGATTCAAAAATTTTGAAAAGATAAACATGCAAAGTTGATCATTAATTTTATTCAAAACAGGAGCAAAGGCAGGTGAAATAAAGTAAAAAACCACAAGAACAATTCAAATGGAAGAAAGATTCAAAAACAATTTCAAAATAAGTTCTAACAAGTTACCAGGAAATACTTCCATGATAACTATGCGTGCCATTTTTCAACGAACTGCTCTAAACAATAATAAGAAAATATCCATAAGTTTATAGATAAGAATCATTGTATTTAACTTCGCCACTTTATCTCCGATGACCTGTGAGGTATACTGACGTGATTAAAGATTGAGTTAAATTATTTGTAGATTCAAAACTGGTTTTTAAAAAAAGGTATATCCATCAAAAAAAAAAGTTCCAACCATTAACTTGACAAAACAATTTGTAAATTAGAATATTCGTATTCTTTTTTTTGGGGGGGTGGAAGGGGTATTTGTTAAAAATGACTTAAAAGTTAGCACTTAAGTACTAACCCCTTAACTGTTATTATTATCTAATGAAATGACACTTTCCTGTAACGTGTTGCTTTACTGTTAAAAATCCATTGAATACTTTAAGATGATTATGAATTGTTTATAAATTGTTTCTAATTAGCGTGTCTTTAAGTGATTTAATTATGTGTTATAAGCTTGAAAAACAATGATCCGATTCCCCTATGACATGTGAGCATAAAGATTTAGGATTTAAGCTTGTATTTGTCATGATAATAATATAAATTATTTGACAATCAAAAGTCATTCCGGAAGACATGCGCTACCAAAAAAACAAAAAAGTCAACAAAACCCCTTCTCCTATTTCAAGTGGAAAATTACAATAAAAATTTTAGATTCCGATAAAGAAGATAAGATAAAGATAAAGAATTGAAATGTTTCTGTAAATGTCTTGATGTAAATCGTCTTTAAATTATGTAGCTAGAGAAACCAATAAAATTTCTGTTCAATAAATGCAAAATTATAAACAAAACATAAATTTTTTTTAATAATAAGCGTAATAGTACTATTTGTTTTCTTTTTTTATTGAAAAAAAATTATTCCAAGAAAAAAGACCCTTTTTTAGAAAAATGGTGAACTTCATTATAAGATAATATTTTGCCTAACTTAACTTCCAGCTGACAAAAATGCTTTGCAATCAAAAACTATTAAGGTTGGAAAGAAAAAGATACATCATAAACCAAGCTTATTTTGTTTTATTCTTTTTTTTTTTTTTTTTTTTTTTTTCGTCATATAAAGTGCAACAGTTTTATAAGGTGTGTCTTTTGGAGTTCTTATACTGATTTCTTATGCCTTTTTTTCCCAAGCTAGCAAATTCTTCTTGAAATAAAATTATTAAATATGCGAATAAAAAATAAATTTAAAACTTGATTATGACTTAAAGAATTTAGATCCACAAAATATAAATTGTCATTAAAATAAATTATTATATGCATTAAATATATATTTTATAATAAACATAATTAAAGTTTTAAATATATGTATGTATATGTATTTTAGATGAATAACTATATAACTAAGTAATGATGTAAAGAATCTAGATTTAAAAAAATATAAACTTTCATTAAAATAAATTATTTTCTCTTTTGTAGAATAATATAATAAGAGTTATTTAATAATAAAATATATACCAAGATTGGTTTAGAGAATATGATAAAATATATTGATTTAGAAATTCGACTTTTGAATAAAATCAGTTTTTCTTTATAATTTTCTTAATAATGATATTAAGAAAAACAAAATGTTTCTAACACAATTATTATAGACTGTAGAATAAACGCATTATTTTTAGTTAAAAACAAAATAATAATTTGGTAAACTAATTTATTAAATACAAACCAATGAAGAACTTAAAATTCTTTAAGAATATAGACGAAAACTCTTCACATTTTATCAATAAAAAAGCACTTTACAATATAGTTTTCTTAAAAAGTCTGGCCAGTTTAAGAAGGAGTTATGTTGCAAACATATATGGAAAAAAATTTGGCAAAAAGAATTTAATATAAACAGTGTGTTTTTTCTCTTTGTGATTGGCAGATAGCAAATTTCCGGATTCATGACATTTGACGTTTGTTTTGCCAGTGTTTTCAAATATTTATTGAAAACTGTTGTTATACCGTAGTATTTATATGGCACTTGACGTTGAAGTGGTGACTAAAAAAAGCGAAAATAAGACTTTAATTAACTACAAATGAGTTTAAAACTATATTATTTGTAATTATACTTTTAGACGCATTATTTGTTTCAACACTAATTAGTAGCTTTCATGTTTATTTATTTTTTCTTGTAATATAAACATTTCATCTTCCGGCTAGCAACTGTCTAAATACTTAAACAGTATACTTGTTAACTCTCCGTTGTTGTTGTTGTTGTTTTTATAGTATGGGGCATTTATCAGATGAAGACAAAGAGAAATGAGAAGAAAGCTCGAAGAAAAATCTGACAATTTGAAAAGAAAATATATTTTCAATACAATTACAAAGAAAATACATATTTAGGCTTCGTCCCCTAGAAAATGTATAAAAGAATAAAGTCTCAAAGGATTTTAAAAAACGATGTATCAATCTTTTTACAGCTTTTTCCATTTTTTTTCCTATTACATAAGTTAAAGAAGCTAAATTCTTTGAACTTACTAACCTCAAGGGATTTGTTTAATTCATTCTGGAATTAATTAATAAGAAATAAGAGCAGAAATTTATTAATATTCAAGTAATGCATTATGAACATTAGTTAAGGTAAAAATATTACATCACATCTCTAAGCCTATAAACGTAAATTTCATGGATTGATTCATAATATAAACATCGTTCAAATTATTTTACAAGGTAAACATTTTTATCTACAACTACAAAATTTGATTACCATGTAAATTCTTGGTAGGTAGGAGCTTAATGATAAAGTATATTTAAAAGTATTAATTCGATTTTTATCTAACTGAATTTTAATCAATCTGAATTTCATTATTTTTCTTGTTTTGTTTCAAAGCATGTTATCGTAAAAAAAAAATATTTATATATCACTCAAAAATTCAATAGAATTAGCTTTTCAGCGACTATAATTTTATTCAAGTCATTTATAGTTTAATTTTAATAACTTTTTCAAAAATTTGTTGATTAACAAATAAATTTAAACTACAGGGTGCGTCAAAGAAACTCACTTATTTGAAAGGTCAATAAAAACAAAAGTACTTCAGTTATTATTTTAATTCTTTTTATTTGAAAACAAAATTTCTCAATTTTTTTCTCATACAGTTTTAAAAATGACATTGGTTAAATGGCGACCCCCATTGCGCATACACTGATTAAGTCAATTTTTGAAGTTAGTGTCCACTCTTTGCAGCATACCAATCGGTATTTTGGCAATAGCATCCCGAATGTTGTTCTTGAGGTGAGCTATAATCCGTAGTCGATCGACATAAACCAGGGTCTTCAGGCAAGTTGTCAAGCAACATTTCACATGCATTTTGACGGGCAACAAATTCGCGTTCAGTTAAATCTTGCACAACAGCCAATTTATAGGAATGAAATTGAAGGTCTTGATGGAGAATTCGTCGAAGAATAGTGTCAGAAATTCCCAGAGCAGCTGCGTGTTTGCGAGCCGAACATTGGGCAGAACGCAGAAGTGACTGTCTCACTCTTTCTACGTTTCCCGGAGTTCTGGTGGTCCATTGATGTCTATTTCTGGGTTTAGCCACACTTCCAAAATGAGTAAACCAATGACAGAATCGAATTACGACCAGGAACGGGTCTGTGAGGAGGAATTTCAAAGCGAGCGCGAAATTCACGTAGCGTAGCAACAAGTGAGCGACCGTTAGAAAAACTCTTGGCGGCGAAGGCCCGCTTTTCTCTGGACAAGAGCAAGCAATTTAATGTTATAGCTGATGCAATATAGTTTTGCAATGCATTCGGTATTAAAATTCTCTATAGCCTTTTTGTAAAAAATAATCAGCATTTAACGCAAAAAAAATTGACTTTTCAAAAATATTAAATTTTAAAGATTATTAGTGTCCATTTCAAATTCAATGAAAGTATCTCCTATTTTGTATTACTTTGACATAATTTTAGGAATCCTTAAACTTGGTTTAGAAACGAATGTAAAATATTATTATAAACGCAGAAGACAAAAATAATTAAAAATTTTAAACGTTATTATATTTTTAGACGCGTTATTTATTGTGAATTTACCTAAAATTATTAATCACCGAATAAAACGACTAGTAAAAATAACAAGTAACTAGACTAGTAAATAACGACTAGAAATAAACGAGTAATCAAACCGAAACAAAAAAAATTAATCCAGTCAAAAAAAAGTTATCAAATTAAAAGTATAGACTTTTTTTTCTGAAGATTTACGTTTAATTCCTTTCCATTGTTCTTGTATTGACGCAAGAGTTCTGATCATTCCATAACAATTTATAAATAATGGTAATGGTATATCTATTTATAGAACAATAAAAAAACATGTTTAGCTATTTCCACATAATTCAATCTAACTTTAAACCTGAATAAAAATCTTTGACTTTTTTCCGCTTTCAAAGGTTAATTTGTTACAGCAATGCAATGCCCAAATAAATAACTTACATGAAGCAGATAAAATTAAAGAAACATTTGGAACAAAATATTTTTTACACATCTAATCCTTGATGATAGAAATAAGAGCTCAATCCATCTCAGTTGAAGCACAAAAGCACAAAAAGTTACATACAAAACAAATGATTGCGATAGAAATGAATTCTGCTCAAGAAATTTACTTACACTTTGAAAAAAAAACATAATGAATGGATTGACAAATAATTAATCAGTAATTATGAGAATGTGGTGTAAGTTCATAAGAAAGATAACAGCCTCCGGACCAAAGTGATTACTTTTGTATAGTGGTTACGATACTCGATTAAGAATCCCGATTTTGTGAATTCGAACCTCTAAGAATGCACAAGAAAAAGAATATTGAAAATAAAGAAATGATATAGACCTAAAATTAATTAAATGTATTTTTGTTTTGAAGACACAAGAGAATTATTTTAAGATGGCCACCATCCATTTAAACCATTAACAAACAATGAGAAGGCCGTTTAAAGTGATATTACACATAAAGAAGTAATTTTAACACATTTCAACTAATGGAGAAATCATGAAAAACTTGAAACTGGCATATGTAAAAGTATTAAGGCAACCGACTACGTTCGATGAAAAGTTTTGAAAAATTGGATTTTTTAAAAACTATTTCAAACTATGATTTTTAGATGTATTATCAATTATAATACAAAAGACCATGAACGTAACAAAATTATTTTAAAATATAATATATTTTGGTAAATAGCAAAATTTGTAGTAAATATTAATGAATTTGACCAAAAGGGCTAACACTCTGCACAAAATTGCAATGCAGCAATTTTATTTTTCTTTGTTCATAAATTATAAAATATAATGATGAATGAAATGAACCAAAATCTAACAAAAATCTTGAGATGCAAAGAAGTTATGGGTAAAAATATACCTTATATATACGTTTTTCCCAGAAATTTACAGCTTAATTTTTCTAAAAACATCTATAAATAAAAAAATATTTCACCAACAATAAAACTTTTGCTTCATTTCATTGTCCATATTATCTAAAACCCATGCTGAAAGTTTTATGTAAATATCTCTATTAATTTTTGAGATTTCCTCTTAAGGGTGGAGAATTTTTATGAAAATTAATGCTTTGAGAAAATTGAAAACAAACTTTAGCTAAAAAAATATTTGACCATGATTGATAAGTCATGTCTTCCTTTTCCTAAAACAGATAAACTATTTTGGGAAGAAAAAAAACCTGAACTATAAAAATTACAATAAAAATTCGCCCATGTGGTCGATAACCAGTGTTGTAACGTAGTCAGATACCTTAAATTTGCTGTAAATGTCTTGGATATATATAAATAGAGTGATATAACATACAATTTAAAGCAATGGCGTAAGAAATAATGCACTGTAGATGTAATATTGTTTTAAAATTTTTCTGGCACTTTAATCTCGAATAAAAATTTATCAAAATGCCATTTGCTTGTTTCCCACGAATTTAAGGATTAAGAATATTGCATATTACTTCATAAAGAATTGTGATGAAAAAAGATTCTTTCCCATTCTGATTTTATTTTGAACTTGAGGCATAAATTCCAATAGTATTTGGTATAAGAAAATGATGCTTTAAAAATAGAAAAACGATTGCGTAAGTATACAAAATCCTTGAAATTCTGCACTTTAGGGTAGCTTCTGGCAATCAATTATGATTTGAGGAAATAGAATTGACACAATTACGGTAAGCTTCTGATTGAGACAATTGTAAGCTGCATAAATTCTAAAAACATATTGGTTTTTTTTAGCATCGTCTATTTTGCACAATCGGAAAGTCAAGAAATGTATTTGTTTCTCCTGGAGATGGAAAAAAAACAAATATTGCTTACCCTAAAGATCTTGAATAGTAAAGTTTAAAAAAAGAATAAATGTTATTTAAACTTCTTCTTTATAAATAATTCAATTTCAATGAATGAGTTCATTTCCAATACGAAAATAAATATAATTCTTTCTATCATTCTTAATTAAACAAAACTTATTTCATATTTCCAAAATTACTTTTATTGCGGCTGCAACGCGCCAGATACCAACAACATTTCCAGTTTGAGAAAAGTTCTATTTTTACATCTTTATTTGAAAAATATAAATGAAGTAATTTAAAATAATCCCTCATATTAAAAATATCTAAACCTTTATATGCTTTATATGCTTTTAAGAAAAAAATTTAAACTTAAATGAAAAATTTGAACAGAATACAAACGATTATTCTGAATATTTATTATAATTCTACTGTTTCTTTAAAATATCTCTGCAGCTTAAGAAATGTTTTGCTCAATAGTTTTAGTGCCGAACGGCTCCAAATAAGGAAAGTTATTTTGTGGTTGCCGTTTAAATTCAAGAAATTGAATCAGTTATTTATGGAGCCATTTTAACTTTTTTTTCCTGCTTATAGTTCAAAATGGAGTTCCTATTTCCTAACTGGCAATGTCTCAATTAGAGTACATATAATAAAACTGTTTGGAATTCTCCATTGTTCGTTAAATTCTGCATCGTTTCTTTAATTCTACGTTTTTTAATATTTTTTTCCTTATTTTGTCTCTAAATAAAATAATGCTTTCTTGTAATCTGAATATAAATTTTTGTCCACAGATAATTGCTCTGTTTCTTTCGATTTTACGAAGTAGATTCATAATGCAAAATAAATTAATTATTTAATTTATAAATATTTATTACAATGGGAAATTATTTTAATATTGATTTACCAGTTTAGAAGAACAATTTTTTTTTCAGCCTTTTGCTTGTTTCTTTGAAAATAAAAATAGGCATTTATTTTTTTACTATTAAATTAATTATTAGTTCATACATTGCTCCTGATATCAAATTTTAAAAATTAAAACTTGGAATCTCTTTAAAGTATAAAAGATTTACAATAAAAATAATAAAATAAAATAGTATTTTATACAAAGTATACCATTACTATTATAAAATATCGCCTCCTACTATACTTATTGACTAATCTTTTTAATAGATCTCAAAAATAATGTTCATAATAATAATCAAATAATAATATGTTTATTATTTTATTTATTTTAAGAATTTTGGTATGATATTGATGAATAGAGCTAATATATAATGATGCTATTGTATTTAAAAAGAACTGCAAATTTAAATATTTAAAAAAGATTATTGCTGTTTTTTAGAACACTTTCTGCCTATGGAGCTTTAAAAAAATATATCTCAAGTAAGAACTGCAAATTTAAATACTTAAAAAAAGATTATTGCTGGTTTTTTTCGATTTTATGGCTATGGAGCTTTGAAAATATTATATCTCAAGTAAGAACTGCAAATTTAAATTTTTTTAAAAAGATTATCGCTGGTTTTTTTAGAACACTTTCTGCCTATGGAGCTTTAAAAAAATTATATCTCAAGTAAGAACTGCAAATTTAAATATTTAAAAAAGATTATCGCTGGCTGTTTTCTTTTGGAACACTTTCTGCCTATGGAGCTTTAAAAAAATTATATCTCAAGTAAGCTTTCTGAAATATTCCTCATTACAAAGGTATAACTATATTATGACAATTATTTGATATTTTAAATATAAATTTCTTAAGAAAGGAAACGTAAGATGTGAAGTTACTATTTGAAAAAAAAAACTATACCTCGCAATGATTTTAAATAAAAAATAAACAATTTGTAAAAAAAAACAAAAAACAGAATATGTTTCAAGTTCATAAATCACATTTCAAACAAATATTTTTTATTACAAACAAGGAAACCTCTTTCTACTCATAAGATCAATCAACCTCAAAAAGCACTTCTGGCAAAACCATTAGAGAACTTTTATCAAGATCTGTCGAATACATCTAAAATATTTCTCCCCCCTTAAGCCAATCCATGCAACAGTTTGTGTTTATTGCTGTTATTATGGGCAGGATAGTGAATATTGCGTACAGTAGAAAAAGCGGGAAGTAGGTTTCTCGAGCGAAAAACCCAAGGAACAGTTCCGCTCCATAAATTACGCAGAAATACTTAATTTTATCCGTCATTCATTCTTCAGCTAAAGGGGTGGAGAAGGCGAAAACTACTCAACGCCGGTGCAAAGAGATTGCGCGTAAGGTAGCTGAAGGTATAAAAAAATATTACATTACTTCATCTGGTGTTGGCAAACTAGATTAAAATTAATTGAAATCCAGTAATAGACAAACACTGGCTCCATTGCAGCCGATTTTCAATTTGTTTTCTGATAATTGCGACAACTAACGTAAAAGCTGAAGTTAATTACGTACAAATCTGTTTTATTTTCCCGTGATGCTTTATTGGCTGAGTAATTAAGCCGTATCAGTAATTAATTCAGTGCAGAAAACTATTAAAGCATATTAGCATTATATAAACAAAGATATAATTAATTAAGAATATTAAATGGTTGTACGGTGAAAAAAAAGGATTTTTTAATGAATAAAGAGCAAATTATAAAGTTAAATGATGATAGATGATATATATATTCAAAACTATATTCTCAAATATTTGTTCATAGATAATTAATACTGCAGGACAATTTATAACAGACTATCGACATTCGCCTCGGCTAGAAAATTGCAGATAATTTTATGCATCCAGCTGTTAATTTGCATATAGTAAAATTTATCTTTAAAAACATGCCATTTTTTAAATTTTATTTTTTTCTATTATAAATTTTTAAAACAAATATCATCAAATATATACAAATGAATGTTTATTAATTAGCATTTTATCCTCTGCCGTACCGTTCATCCAATTGCGATAAAACTTTGTCAATTTATTACCGAAGGTTCTAGGCGTAGTCGAATTATAATATCTAAAGTCAAAACACAGAATAAATATTATTTATATTTGTCCATTATACATCATTCAATTTCAATGTATTCACTGTAAACTTGAAAATAAATATCATCATATCTATCATTCCTAATTAAACATGACAACTATTTCAAATTTCAAGCTATATAACCGCAATTATTTCTTCTAAGGTAGTAACGTACAGGGTACCAGCTAGTACTTAACAAAAATATTTATAGACTATTGGACAGTATTAATAAGCTAGAATGTATAAATCAAAATGAGTTTTAGTACCAAAAAAAAACATTTTTAAGGGCATGATTGCATTAATTGAATCAGTTAAAGGAATAACCACATTGTTAATAATAAAATCATTTAGTTACCCACGTCATTTATAATAATTTTTCTTTACTATAGAAGAAATTTATTCTTCAGATATTTCCTTCACTGCAAATTAATTTTGTTTTCTATTTGTGAACCACAATTCAACTTGTAGTCAATAATTTTAATTAAAGAGTGACTTTTTAAATATTTCATGTTTGGGATTTTCACTTTTTTTTTTTTTTTTTACATAAGGAGGGGAAAAAAGAATTTTATAATTACAACAGAGAATAGCAAATAATCTGAAACAAACACATCATATTTTGTTTTAAAGTTAATATAATTCCAATGTTTTATTCTATGGAAAGTTACTTGTGTAAAATACCAATTAATTTATGTAACAACTTAAGTTTATTTATGCATAATAAGCTATTTTTAAGAAAGCTTAAAAAAATATTTTTCATAAACTTTAAAAATTATAAGTTATATAAAAACCAAACAAACAGTGGGCAATTGATGAAACAAAGATTATAAACCCAAAAAAATTTCTAACTCAAAAAAAAGTATCAAAATTTGTAATCATGTGAGATATCTTTTGATAATAACAAAATTTATTATCATGATGTTGTTTTGGTTTTAAATTTTTGAAACCTCAAAGTGCGTAGGCAACAAACTGGCGATGTACCGCTTTTGAGGAGTCCGTTTTTTTTTTTTTTTTTTTTTTTTCGCTTTTAACGTAATTAGAAAATAATGCAAAAGGTTGTCAAATTTGACGATTTATCGTCAACTAAAGTTGCAACTTCATTTTCAAATTATTCATTCTCTGGATTCTTACAAATTGTCTTATATAAGTCCTTAACCAGTACAAACTGGCTTAAAACAATAACGATACTATCAGATTACGCATGCGTCGATATTTAAAAAAAACAATGGGCGGTTTTCTTTTTTTTTTTCCATCTCAAAATCGGCGAAGTTCCAAAATGTTGTTTGCCTGCCAGAAAAATTGAAAACTCATATATCGATATACGTAGTGTGTGTGTGTGTGTGTGTGTGTGTGTGTGTGTGTGTGTGTGTGTG
>JAPMOQ010016004.1:70714-99801 GCA_026543055.1 Argiope trifasciata | reverse complement strand
TGTGTGTGTGTGTGTGTGTGTGTGTGTGTGTGTGTGTGTGTGTGTGTGTAAATAGATAACATTTTATCTCTGTTCGCCTAACCCTCAATGCAGTATTAAAAAATTCTTAATAACCTCAAACAGTCTTCATCATTGAAACTCAAGTTCAGTAGCTTAAAGCGTAATACGATTTCTTCAAATAAGACGAACTCAAATGTATCTCGTTTGATAAATTAATTGGCGAGTTCACCTTTGGCCGTGTAAAGTGAACAGAAGAACCGTTCTCTGCGACCTCCAGAACATTCTAGCCCCCCACAGCTAAATTAGATACACTTCTGGGTCATAGGCACCTGAAATTAAGGTTCCACGCGGTGCTTTGAACTTGAGGGTACATCACTTCACGGAAGTGCTTTTAAAATTCTCTAATTATGGACAAGCCCTTTGCTTTGTTTGGAAGTGTACGCTTTAAAAAGCGGAACAGAACGAAAGAATGTTATTCTATACGAGGGGCATTGTTAAAAAAGGTTCATTAAATAATCATGTGATCTCCTTTACTTGTTATATCAAAGATTAAGACCACACCCGAAGATAAATGAAAATATGTTTTTATCAGAGGGAATTACAGTTTCGATCATTTTGAAATCAGGGATAAATTTCAGAGCTGTGTTTATTACTGATTCATCTCTAAATATTGTTGGATGAGATTCATATCCATTCGATAACTAGTTCATCTATTATATGGTTGCATAATTTTTTTTAAAATTAGTTTGGAATTTTAATAAAGAATAGATAGAAATTTAATAGATATAATCGATTTATTCTTTAATAAAAATAGGAATTAAATTTGAATTTGTTAAATTTTTAAATAATGCTCCAAAAATTTCAAACTTTATACTTTACATAAATTTGTTCCCATATAAAAATAATTCTGTCCGTATGTGAAAATAATTTTAGATAAAAATAATATAGTTTTTCTGCTAAATGAAAGACTCAAAATAGTACAGAATTTGACCATAACTCATTCATCAAATCTAATCTTTAATAAACAGCTGATAAGGAGAATTAAATAAAGATTAATTTAAAATTTCGGATATTTTTAAATTCTTAACGGTTTTAAACTTTTTAATAATGTAATTAGCATCATAATTGATCCTCGCTGACAATATGCGAAATCTATCCCATTTCATAACGTTATATCACAAATATAATTATGTGAAAAATTGGATATCTTTATTTCTTTACAGATTTTCATTTTATTACACCCAGTGTAACGACAGCAATTTAAATACATCTAGAATTTTTTAATGAACATTAAGGTGTTTTGTAATACTTTTTAAGAAATTTCTTTTTATAAATTAACACCGAATTTTTTTAAAGTCTTCTTTAAAAACTATATTCTCAACATATAAATTGTCTTATTATATTATCCTGCAATGCTGGAAAACATGACGTAAAAATAGCCAGAAATTAATTATGTTTATTAGTGCAGATTTTAATTTTTGTCAGAGAAAAACTTAAATTATGATTACTATTACTGAGATGGATGATTTGAGATGTTTAGCAACAAAGACGGCATCCGCTTAACGCCAAAGGAAAAACTTAAACTTCTGGAAAAATTAATTTTATATATAATTTTACACCATTTTATATATTTTTGAACCTTTTAAAAACAAAAAAATTGGCTTAAAATAATTACATCTATTTCATTACCGTACAATATTTCTCTAGTTTTAATCAATTTTTCAAAATTAATTTTAACATTATTTTTACCATTTCCATTTTTTTTGTTGGACTATAAATTATACGTCTTACAAGACAACCAGCAAGTGTGTGAGTTTTCTATAATAAATTAACGCAGTCGAAGCCATGGATATTATAGTTGTAAGCTATATTTAATTGTATAGCTTTAACGGTAATAATTATGAACGTAATAAAAAAATTTAAACTTTTATTTCCTACTTATTTATTATACTAATACTAATTAGTTTTAATATTTTCCAAATGACTTTTATTGTTGTTACATTAATGTGCAATGATAAAAAATTAAAATAAATTTATTAGGAAGTTTCGAGGGAAAAAACAAATAATTTTAATTTTAAATTATTTCTTCAGAAGGATTCAAATGACTTTTTATAAACAAGTAATTTGAGAAAACGAAATAGCATAATAAATAGTTTGAGGAAATATTATACTTTGTATGTTATAACTACCATAATAGTTTCCATGAACACATGTTTACAGATTTTATAAAAATATCTATCGAACTAGAATACAATTTTTTATGCGAAATATTATATAATAATCAGAATTTTAACGGATAAATTTTTAAAAAATTATTAACAGTAATAGTTAAAATATTTTTTCAATTAAAATAATAATAATAATTCAAAAAATGAAATTTTAAATAAAAAGAATATTTTTTTTACAAAAAATGATATATTTTGAATAATAGATTAAAATAAATTTTATCAGTAACACTGCTATTGAAATAGGAAACACTTAGGGAAAAAATCTTAGTTAAAATTAAAAAAAGAAGCCTTCTAAACTTGTTAAAAATGGTCAAAAAATAACTTACCATAGCATAATGACAAATGACGATGCTTCCAGATCGAAGATCACTAAAACCGCTACAACTTCTCATAGCCATTTTGTAGGCTATAGTAATATTGTTCTTAAGATTTCAAATCAAAAGGCACATGAATATATGGCAAATAGACCATAGATAAGTTCATATTTCTTCAGTTCTTATAAAAAGTATTGTTAACACTAGCTTGATTTCAATCTCTACTTTAAAAAAATTCTTTATTTATAATAAATTGTCAATCAACTATTTAAGAATTTGGAAATGATGCAACTATACGATCAATTCGAGAAATCTCTTGAAAATAAAATAGCAGACGATTTTTAAATAACTAAAATTTTAATTGAATATAGCTTAGCAAATAGCTCACGATTTTAACAAATGTTTATTATTTTATTCTTTTGATGATAGTTCAATTCTTCCAACAGTGGTTTCAATATCACATCACTTAAATCCAAGAAAAATGCAAAAATATATAAACAAAAAGCTCGATAAAAACATGAAAGTCCAACGATTATTGTTTTATTAAAATAAAACTCAAAATTTCAATAAATCATTATCATGCAAAGCAGAAATCGGTTCTTTTTCTATAAGATCAGCAATCCCAAAACTTCCATCTCATCATCGATATGGAATTAAACGGGAATTAATATTCCAGATTAGATTTAGTTAAGGAGGCTTTTTCGTACCGCAACAGGTAGTCGACTGATCCATCATCTCAACCGAAGATAAGTCGAGTGTGTTATGTTTCCGGATTCGTCAGACATGTGCCCGAGCAAGGTAAGTGGTTCACGAAGCCAAACTCTACGCTTCAATGAAGAACAAATCGCGCCAAGTGGCGGTCAGCCGATCTGAGATCTCGCCAAACGTCTTCTCGGATAATGTGGTTTCGAATGGTGTAAAATAAAGGAGAAATAATCTGTTGTAGTAAAATTTCATCTGAGAAAACTTGGCTTTAATTTTGTTTGATCTTCAAGAACAAAATTTTAGTTTCATTTCCTTGACTATTTAATATTGTCTCCTTTAGGATTAATTTTAAAATTAAAAACATATGCATGTAAAATAATTTAAAAAATGAAAGAACTATTTCCATAATCCTAACCACAGCACTGATTTCGTCATATCGGCTCTACATACGTCATCAATCCCCCTTATGCATTTTGTTTTTTGATATATATATATATATATATCAAAAAACAAAAAAAAAAAAAAAAAAAAAAAAAAAAAAAGATGAATTATAACTTAAAACGATGTTTTATTGTGAAAATATATAATTTACCAAACCGTAATAATATGTACTTTATTAAATTCATGATCTTTAGGTATGATGTCATCTTATGTCTGTGCTTGTGTTTTTCTTATTTTATGCTTATTCCTTTTTCAATTTTATACTTATGTCAGTGTTTACATCTTTATTAACTTATGTCTTAAATATTTCTTGAATTTTTTGAAATATGAAAACATAAGCCCACACAATCTTACGGTCAAAATAATTGAATTGAATTCAAATTTTATTCCATACGAAATTTTTTGAAGCTTAGATAAAGCATCATAGCTGCATACTAGAGTCCTTTAGAGAGATATTCTAAACCAAAAGCTAGGCAGATCCTCCAGCCTCGACAACTGCTGCAATTTCCCTAAATTTACAAGCCATTTTGCTTGCATAGCTAACCAATCAAATCATGCTTATTACGTGAGTGAGATTTAAAATGATACATTTTTTGTTGTGATAGACATAATTTATCAAAATCAGTGTTGTTACTAAATGAATGCTATTATTGGGATAACATACAGAAAATCATTATAGCAGTTAGTAATTAATAAAAGAAAATGTAAATTCTAATTTCTGCGTATTTATCTAGTTTTAACTGAATATTTTTTACCGTTGTATCTTATTTTATTTAAAATTACTGTACTGTTTGAAGTGACTATGTTTAAATCAATCTAGAATACGAATATAAATATATATTTGTATGTTATAAATATATATCAAGAATACTAGGAAAAAATAATTAATACCTGGTTGAAATCTAAAATTTCTTTTTTTGCAATATTTATGTCTACTAAGGAAATACCTTTTAAATTAAATGTGTTCTAGAAGAAATTCTAAATAAATGTGTCCTGAGCCTTTATAATCAATTATTTGATCTAATTGGCATTGCTCTGGATTAAAAACCTATCATATAGAATATCTTCAATAGAGAACTAACTGCTTATATTATAATGCCCCACTTTTTTTCAATACATGCATATTGAAATAAAAAGAGACATTTACGTTCAGTGGTGGCGGGATGGTTGGCTGTATGCAAGTGGTAAAGTACTTTAAGATCTTAATATTACCAAGCAAAAGATTATCTATAAATTTCTTTACTTCCAAATTATCTGCCGTGAATTTTTTCAAGAAATAATAACATCTGAAAGAAAATTTGTTCAAAATGAAATTGGCATCATTTAAAAAGAAAATTTTCTTAATTTTAATGTGTAATTTTTTACCTAAAAAATGTCCTTCAAATATTCTATGGAAAAGTACAAAATATTAAAACCTAAAAGCCACTGCAAAAAATGAATTTGAAAAAAAATTAAAAAATAGGAGTAGAATAGTTCAAAATTAACTTTAATTTCAATGTGTTTGATTCTCATTAATTAATTTTAATTAATTGACTATTTAATTAATTTCGAACTTAAAGCTTTCTTTCTTTCATTTTAATAAATGAGAATTATAAACGCTGTTGAACTCAACTCTGTTATTTAAGACATGTAGAATATACAAATAAGCATCCCGACGTATAAACATATATAACAGCAATAAATTTTATTTATAATGAGATTGCAATTCATCAGACTAATTTTGCTTTAATTTTAATTTTTTGTGTCAAATCACATTGCATGCTTATTAAATTGGCAGGATATTTCAAAAATGAAAAAAACTAAGCTATTTGACACCATATTCGGCTCTGTAACTAATATGTCCTTATTTAAGTAATCTAGCACAAAAATCACAAGCTATAAACAGTGCACGCATTAGTTATATAAGAAAAAGAATTATGAACATCTCCATAAATATTATAAGAAATTACCTAATTATTAACTATTTTAAATCTTTGTAGGACATGAAAACGACAAAACTGTTATTCCATCATCTTCATCTTATTAGAAATAGTGCGTTACTCGTTTCTATATAACAAGAAATATAATGCTGTCTTTATTCTTGTGCTGATTCTCATGTAACAAAGAAGATAATAGCAGACGATAAATGAAGTGTTGTTTCCGACTTCAGACTGACTGCTTTCAGCGAACCGTATAATATGTCATTATCAAGTGATGAATTACAAAAGAATACGAATTGTGTAACAATATTGATGAAAATTGAATTACACTTTTACCTTAAAATACATTCGGTCAAAAAAGTATTGATACACACTACAAGTTCACAGATTTTTATCATATTTAATTTAATCTATACTTATAATAAAGCTGAATGTGTGTGTGTGTGTGTGTGTGTGTGTGTGTGTGTGTGTGTGTGTGTGTGTGTGTGTTGGCGCTCAACAGGCCAGACCGTTGGACCAACAGCTACCAGATTTGGTACATGTATACCTTGGAGGTCGGGAATGCGCACCTCGGAGCCCTTTTTTCGAATTTTTAATTAGAATTTGAATTAATTAAAATTCAAGCGAAATTTCGACGTTTTTCCGTTATAACTTCCGAAAATATTATTGCACAAACATGATTTTTATATCAATTTAGAGAAAAAAAATTAGCTTTCTAACGGTATCAGTTTTTTAAATTTATACCGTACGCGTCTATTTTTAACGAATTTTTAAAGAAAGATTTTAACCATGTTTTTATCACGTGACTGGATAAAATAAAAGAATGCCGGAAGTTCGAATAAAAAAAAAATTATCATCGCAAATCAAATCTAAAGAAATACAACTTTCAGCACGGGACTCGATGAAATAACATAAATATAAAAAGTGATATTTTCTAAAAAAATAAATGCAAGGTAAAGGATTCTATGATCGTTTGCAATATCTAAATGATTAATTCAATAAAACTTCTTTATTTATGGTAACCCTGATTGTATTTAGACATGATATGCATTGAAATCCCGACTGAATGGCATATTTATGTAATCGTTTGCAATATCTGTATCATTAATTCAATACTTTTTTTCCCCTTTCTCGCTTTCTTTAAGAAAACATATTTAATATTTTGGAAACATCACCGAAAATTAAAACTGATTTATAAAATTAAAGAATATTATTAGGAAAACGTGTTCTTTTAAAACTTTCCGTCCATCATCTTAAAGAAAATATTAATTTCAGGTCAATCAATGCCCGGAATTACTTCAAGGCTAATGAATATGTGATTTAATTGAACATTTTAGAACGCTTTACTCATGGCGAACCAGCTGGTCACCAAAGGCGGCTAGTATACAAATAAAACCAAAACAAGGAGTAAAAAATAATTCTGATATATACAAATCACAATAATTCAACCAAAACTCTGAAATTAATGTAATTATAATTATAATTAAAAATTAAAAAAATAAAACAAGAAAACGTACTTGAAAAAGTATTGGGACACTTCCAATCAATTAAGATAAACGATGAAAACTTGGTGAGCCATCCTTGCTGTCTTTGACCTCTCATATTCTATTTGGTATGGATTTAGACCAATTTTTTAATTAAATTTTTAAATCGAGTGTGGTTTATTCTTCGACCAAATTTTTTCTTAAATCCTGTTCGTTAGAAATTTGTTCATAAAGTTTTTGCTGCAATACCACACACATTCAGTGAGATTAAGGTCTGGACTTTGTTTACGGGAGTTTTAATAAAACTAGAACAATAGTGCAGAACATATAAATTGCAAATATTAGCAGTAGGTTTCGGGCATTATCGTGGTGAAATTTAAAATTCTTGAGATTTCTATCAACTCGCACTTTCCTTTAAATCTCGTTTATGAATGTCAAGATAGACGTATTTATTCATTGTACCAACAATAAATCATAATCTAAAAAAAGCTGTAGTAAATTCAAATTCTATTGATGTGGTATATATTTGTTGAATTTCTCATTTCAAAAGTGTCCCGATACTTTTTTGACTCCTTTTGCTTTTAAATTATATTTGAAAAACAAAATCAAATTTTAATTCCATAAAAACAATAAAATTTTCCTAACAAACTTTACACCAAATGTTAAAATATTTTTATTCATCTTGTTTTTATTTTAATCTGATAAATAGTTTTATAAATAGCTATTTAATTACCCATGCCAAGTGTCGCAATATTTTTTTGAATTCATGATGTTAAATTAGCTTAGTTTTTAAAGATAATAATTCAATTTTAGCTTCGTTAAGGCAACGAAATGGAAAAAAGGTGAGTCAATGTTTTGTGTTCCCTACAAATTACATTGTAGAAATTTATTGTTTAATATCAACAAAATTGAGAATTTCTTACTAATTGACTGTTTATTTAACAGTATAACTGCCAGTTCATTTGTGTTTTTCTGAAATTCAAATAAATATTTTGTTATAATTAAGATCGAAAATGGACATTCATTTAAATGCGATCTACTGGTGGACCACCATGTTATTTTGAGGTGACCACTTTTACTAAAACACGCATACTAAAAAAAAAAAAAAAAAAAACTAATTGTTACATTTATGTACTGCCTATTATGCAATTTGATTAGAGAGAAATTAGAAATTACTGAAAATATGAATTATTTATTCTCGTTATCTCTCGAGAAAAACGAAATTTTTTTACTTCAAAATGACAATTTTAAAAGCTCGTAGTTCAAAACCTAAGAATAACCAAAGAATCTAAAGAAAGAAGTAAAATATCCTAATTTAAAACAAATTGCATGTCGTTTAACATCGATCTTTGACTTTACATACCTGAGTGGGTTTAATAATATCATTTCTAAAAAATTTATAATTAAGTTTTGTTTTATGCAAAATAATTTTTAATATATAGATTACTGACTCATTATTACGGTTCATCCTTTAATTTGCATAGTAAAATCATATCACTAACTCTCCGATCCGTCCAATGCACATGGATAAAAATTGCTGAATGATCAGACCGCCACAACAGCAACATTGCTGAGAACTGTGGTTGAGTCCTAAGGGCCCTCATTTTCCACAGTACAACCCTTCCCGAAAAAAATACGTCCCGTCATCGATAGGAGCCAGATCTGCACCTATTTTTGTACCCTCCAGGGCGGCGAGATCCAACCACTATGCAGGAAGCTTTTCCTCCTCTTTTCAATGGGGGCGAAGGGGTGATTTGCTTATTAAAACCGAACCGATTCTAAATCATATTAAACGTTTTTATTTACAAAGGAATAATCTCGACCAGTGCTCCGCAACCGGTGTGCCGCGGCACACTGGTGCCATGAGCCAAATGCAGGTGTGCCGCGATCAAATACATTGTATTTGACATTTTACAATTTTTCATCATGTATTTAATACACAATGACAATTTTTTTCAATAACAATGTCTATTTTTCTAAATATACTAAAGAATAATTATTATAACTAAATAATTATTCAATGGTACCCTGATGAGAACAGATTTAAATAATGACATGACTTTAAAATTATACTTCGAAGTTCCATTAGATGTTTTCTGGATTTACGTTAAAAAAGAATATCCTCACATTTCCCTACAAAGCAATCTTAATATTACTTCCATTTTCGACGACATATTTATGTGAGCAAAGTTTTCAACTCTTGTATTAATTGAATATGATAAGCGGTCATACTTAAAAGATCTTGACCAAGAACTTCGGGTCGCGGTGTTAAATATTGAGCCAAATATAAAACTTTTGTGTTCATTGAAACAAGCGCAGGTATCACATTAATAATTATTATGATTGCATAGAAATAAATATGTTACGGTTTTATGTATGTATACCTTTCAAATAAAAAACAAACATTTATTGTAAAGTTTGTGTATCAATGAATACCTATATACTTTAGCTTCTGGTGTGCCGCGGAATTCTAGAAAGAAATAAGGTGCGTCGTAGGTGAGAAAAGGTTGCGGAGCAGATCTAGACGATGCATAAGATCTATTTAGCTACATAAGATGTTTTTAAACAAAACATTATAAAAATAACTCTCTAAATGTGTATTTTGGAAATGGTTAGAATTGGATGGAATTTGTTTAAAGGATTTTATCTTTTCCTGTAAAATTTTTGCATGCAAATGATAACGATTCTACCAAAATCTGAAAGGATTATTATAAATGTATCACTTATAAAATTTTATGATTTGCGGATATTCGAATTGCGAAAACTCCGTTACATTTCGAAAAAACTTATAAATATCTCTATTTCTAAATAATTGGAAATCTGTGAAACAAGAAATAATGAATCGATTTCTTAAAGCACGATAACCTTTCTTCCACATTCATTAAGCATCATTTTTAATTAATTACATTTACTAATCCTTAATCTTATAATTTAATTTCAGAAAATATTTCTAGCAAAATTTATTAGTTTTCTTTGTTATTTAACTTAATATAACATTCACCATTTTGCGTATCTTATTTATGAATAATATTAAACTATTGGAAATCTGTTACATAAGAAATAATTATTAAGTTTAACGAAATTCACTAATTGTTCATCAACATTCAAAAAGCTTTATTTTATTTTTTGAGAAAATATTTCTATCAGAATTTATTAATTTTCTTTGTTCTTTAACTTCATACAACATTCATTATTTTGTGTATCTTATTTATAAATAATATTAAATTACTAGAAATGGTTTAATCCAAATGATTGGAAATCTGTTAAATAAGAAAAAAATTAATCGATTTATAAAAGTTCAATGCTCGTTCTTCAGCATTCATAAAGCATTTTTTATCATTATTTCAATTCTTCAGCAATTATAAAGCGTTTTTTTATTATTATTATTTCAGAAAATACTAATAGCAAAATTTGTTACTTTTCTTTGTTGTTTAATTTCATAAAAAGTTTTCTAATTTGTGCTTCTTATAAATAATTTTTTTTTATTTTCCTTCATTTCATATGTTTTAACATCCGAATATTTTACTGACAACAAATCTACTTTAACTTAACCTCTCCGTCATCCGCAATTGAGATGAGCATAACTTTGAAGGTTGATCTGTCAAATAAATTTTTATTATTATTATTTTCGAGTGGAAAAGACAGGTTTCAGGCATCCTAAAGATTTTTTCGATAACTTGATAAGTTTAAAGTGTTCCATCAGACTTAAGATTGTTGTTTAAGAAGAAACAAAGGCTATAAAGAAAAAAATGAAAGGTCAAATCTACCCAAATGCCAAACATCGCCTGACCTAAAGCAACTTGTTTGTAGAGAATTTTAATTTTTCAGAATTTTTGAATGATAATTTTATATGCAAGTTGAAATATGATTGGCGGTTAGGGAAAAACAAACTTTTCACTATTATATGTTTGTCATCAAAAACATCTGTTTTTGCACTCGTGATTAAGTATACTTGTGACTAAGTACTCGTACTTGCTTTGTACTTGTGATTAAGTATTCGTATCATAATAAACCGAACTGGCGAATCTTACAGAAAAAAGGGTAAGTATTAAATATAGAAATGCTCTACACATTCTGTATTGATGAATTATATGTAATTTATGCTTCAAATTATAAGGTCTTTAAATAATTTAATTTTAGCTTATAAATTTTTACAAACAGTAGAACGTTGTTCGTGTGATGGTTAAGGGAATGAATACTCATCAAACTTTCTCTGTAGAGGGAATGAAGGCTCAGATGTCGTTCTCATCATCTGACCAATACTAAAAATTATGAGCTCCATTTCAAACTACCCATATTAAACAAATTTATTTTCAAAAAATTAAATTAATTAAAAGCATTGAAAGTATTTGAATTATAGAAAAAAAAATTTTTAAGCTGATTGTGATAAAAGTTTTAAACTTTTTATTTTCAAAAGCCAGAAAACTTATGACAAAAAGCATTTTGAATATTAAATCAACTATCTGTGAAAATGGTTTTATCTCACTTATTTTGTTATGTAAGATTCATTTTTTAATTTTAAAAAAATAAATTTTCAGATTAACCGGGAGGTTAAAATTTATTTCATATTTATCCTCAAAAAAGAGCTCTGAAAAAAATTAAATTTTAATCAGGTTTAATTGACAAATGTATATCTGTAAAACAAATTGCAATTGCCAATAATTCTTTTATCGGCGTTTACTGATTAAAAAAAGTATACGCTTTATTCAATAAAATTTAATTCTAGCCACATTATAAAGTTCAAAAATATTGAAGATCAGAGACTTTTGGGCATTTGTAGTAAATAAATTTTAGCCATTCTCGATGCTGTAAAAAGTTAATAACCAAAAATTGTTTGAAATTACATTAAATGCTTAGTGAGTATTAAATTCTAACATCCTATTGGATGTATTAAAATTCCCTTTTAATACAGTAAAGTGTATCCACCTTATAAAAATAATATAAATAAATGAATAATAATATTATAAATATAATTAAAGCTAATATTCATCTTGTAAAAATAGAAAAAAAAAATTCATTTTATTTGAAAATTATAAAAATTAAAGAACTCATGTTTGATCTTGATATAAAAAGGAAAAAGTCAGAAATAACGTATTGTATAAATAAGTTTATATTTTATTGTAATTATGTAATAAATATTTATCTTTAGATATACATGATCAGAAAATTTCCAATTGGAAGGTGCGTGAGAAAGTATAGAACAATTTTTTTGCTAATTTAAATATATATTCTTCTAATTTTGATTGAAAAATTCTATTCTGTATTTATTATTATTTAGATGAAATAATGTTTCATGTTTTAATAAATTAATATTTTATATACGGTATTATAAATTACGTTTAAAAAACTCATTTTAATACAAATTGCTTCTGTAGGGAATTGTTATATTGTTATGCAAGATAGATAAACTTTTTTAACGAAATAATTTTTTTATATATATTTAAAACGTAATATTGCTGCGAATTGCAATCATTGTTGAAATAATCTCATTTTGAGTTCAATCAAATTTCATTTCGTTCTTAATTAAATACATGCAAGGAAAATAATGCAACTTTTTCTGTAAAGATTTAATTTATTTCATTTAAATTTCAAAAGCATTCCAAAAACTCCATCATAATTTATGAATGTTTCAAAATGAAAGTGAAAAGTTTGAACTTCAGGTGCAGATAAACTTACTTCAAACATTTATAATTGAAATAATATTACTTTGAATTCGTGGGGAAAATACTCCTTTTACTATACAATAAAAAATGGGTGTTTCTTATTAAGTTTTGTATCAAGAAATGCCATCGAATACAAACAGAAATAATAAATATAATAGTTGTTCTCCCAAAAATGTGTATTATGTTAGAATTGTTTAGATGTGATGAAAGTTACGAGTAAGATTTCATAATACTCACATTATATAAAAAGTGATTATAATCCGTCCCCCAGAATTTAAGATTTTTTAAACGTACTCTATTGTTCAACAACCTAAATATACTATCAGAAACTCCAAAACATGAAAACAAAATAGATTTAGTATGTCTCTAAAACAGCGTAAAGCGATACACTCAGAATATATACCTACATCTTTATTATTCTAAAACGCAATTCTAAAGATATAAAACTGCGTACAATAAATCTAATCTTTTCTTTCATTATCGTATGCAAATGTAGCTAAAGATCTAATGAGTCGTACAATAAAATTGCTTCGCGTCTATGAACCATGCGCATGATGTTAACTAGCTTATGCTTGTTCCCTTAGAACAAAAGACTTTGCACCCTATACAAGAAACTGGATCACGCCTTAAAGATTTGCCCCACCTTAACGAACTGCTGGTTACGTCTCAGTTATGACCTCATTTGTAACCATTACGGGAAGAGAAAAAAATATCAAATAAAAAAAATGTATTCGAATCAATCTAATCTTCCTTTAACAAAAAAAAAGCATTTAATAAACTTAATCATTAATTTAAAATTTAGTTATTTCCTTGAAGTATGGGAAATGGAATGCATTAATAAAAATAAAAACGCTATAACATCAAATCGTTTACACTCTTATTCCGTTGCCATTCCTTAAAAAAATACATACACATTTTTTAGAATAATTTATTTTTCTTCGTGAAAGAACATTGGAATTATAAATTGTTCTTCTTCTGCTGACATTTTCCCTTTTAAAAAAGAAAAAAGAAAAAAAGGGCTTTTTATTTTTAGTAATATAAATTTCCTTTAGCTCAAAGTTTCTAAAAAGATTTAATCATTCATTTTAAATTTAATGTTTTTCTTAAAACATAATAATTTGGAATACATTAATATACTATATTGGAAATGAAGACTGTTGTTAAGGCAGCATCGTCTGCTTCCTTGTTTGGATGCCATTAATCGTAAAATTTAAAGTTTTATTATTATTATTATTTGCATTAAAGCGAAAGATTACACTAACACAAAATAAATCATCGTACATCTAAAGCCTTTTTCATTTTATCCCATCGTCTGCTTTTTTTTTTTTTTTTTTTTTCATAAATAGGAATATGAAAATAATATATAGAATGTCAACAAGGAATTATATCAATGTTAACTGTCAAAGATCAATGCATCATCAAATCGTCTGCACCCTTATCCGCAGCTGACGATTTATTTCTATTGCCAAAAAAAGAAGAAAAAGAAAGAAAAATGCAATCAAAAAGTTGATAGAACAAGATAACATAAACCACGTGATCGGTATTTCAGTTACGATGGGTTTTGGAAAATCGTTGACCTCCAGTCGAACTTAATTTCCGCTGAAGAAAGAGTGAGTCTTCTTTCGCTTTCGCGGTGGAAGAATGAACTTGACATCTGGCCTTGAGGAAAACCCTCCAATCACCTTCGGGAAAGCAGGCCTTTCGTTAGTTACAAACCAGACATTCAGGATATTTATTTTTGTATTTTCATTCATTAGAACAGCGGATGAGCAATACAGAAAAAAAATCAATGAAATTTTTATTTTGCGGTTATTTAAACCGTCATCCAATTAGCACTATTTTTTGTGGATGTTAATTATTTAGAAAGATCTTGTTTATCTCATTATGAAGGGGAAAAAATGCCTTTACTAAAAAATGCAAAAAATAATAAGAATAATAAATAAAATAAAATCTTGCTTCAAATCTTAAATGGCTTAGTATTGTAATTTGTTTGTTGCAAATGGTGTTCTAAAAAACAATTCAAACGTTTAAAAATCTTATTTAACTACACGCAAAATAACTACACTGACTTAATCATCAGTTACGTAATAGCATTATACTGATTTGAAAAGATTTAATACCGTCTGAGAATTAATACCTTCTTCTAAAGAGAGAATAATAAAAAATCATTTTAATATGTTTCATACTGCATGGAACTGAATAACAGTTAGTATGGAAATATAAATATTTTGAAACAAAATGAAAATTAAAAGTCTTTTTTCTATGCGTAATGAGAAACTTGTGCTTGCGCGCGTGCGCGTATTTGAGTTTGTTGTTACCACATTATAGGCAAAATCATTTTGTCGGAAACTACCAAATTTGACACATTTTTTTAAAAGGAAATATTCCCTTCAAAGAATTTTTTTTTAATTTTAATTAAAAATAAATTAAACTTTTGCACTTCACCTGGATAATTTCTGAAAATAATACAGAAGAGAAGTAATTTTTACATCTTCAAACTAAAACGATTAATTTTTCACTTATAGTACTTTTTTGTCCAATAATTTATTTCCTTGTATTTAATCAACTTTTCAAAAATATTAATAATATTTTATGCATATTTCGCAAACAATATTACTTAGATATGTAAGAATTCTAAATAAATGTTAGAAGTGTCACGAATAGTAGTTGCAAATATAAGAATTCGGGAAGAATACCAAATTTTTAAATTAAAATCATCATTATTCTTCTTTTATTCTATAATCCTGCTTCCAACTTTACACCAGTTTCCTTTTTTATCTTGCAAAAATTTTTTCTTATTAATTCTTAAAAATTCTTTTACCAAATTATTCTTGAGTTTAATACAAATACTGATGAAATGTGAAACTTAATTTCTGTTCTTAACACAAATCATTATTGGCAAAACTGATTTGTTTCGTTTTTTCGATATCATTTTCCGATTCCTAAAAAAAACTTCGTTTATTTATTTGTTTTTCATTTGAGCCAGAAGTAACATATTCTGATTCAATAAATTTCAAGAAATCAACTGGGCTTTATCGGAATCAATTAATGATGTATGTTTTATATTTAATACTGCATAATGTGGAATTAGTATGATAATAAAAATTAATTATTTGAACAATAGTAATAATTCCTTTTAGCATGAGCTCATTTGAAGTGATTTACAGAACATCGTCTGGGGTTAAACTAGGTTTTACAAAATGTATTAAACAAGACAAAAACAAATAAAAACATAGAATAGTCTGAGCTAATACATGGCACTTGTTTGTTGGCTTTTTTCTTCGTGACTTTAGCAGAACCCTTGATCCTTGAAATTATTGAGTGTCACTCAGTACACAGATAATGTATTATTCTATTCTAAAAGATCACGGCAATAATCTAAATTTCCATTAAATCAAAATGATCCTACTATATACTCAGAAGTAGGAAAGATATTTTTTCGAATAATAATTTATAGATTAGATCTTGCTTATCTTTTTTTTTTTTTTTTTTTTTTTTTGAATTTTAAATATAAACTATTCATTCAAAAATAAAACGAGGGGGGCCATTTTACTCAAAATCAGGTCAAATTAGAGACATTTTTCCAATCCCAGACAAACAATTAAAAACCGAGGGATTCTTTCCAGCATACGAAGTAGAAATGTGCAGTGTATAATAGTCAATAAATTCTATCTCTGCATTTCGATTTGAATTGAAATTCTTGAAACGAACGGAATTTTTTTTTTTTTTAATCTCATTGTTTTTGTCTTTCCGTGCTTGCATGAGAAGAGTAAGATGGAACGAGGTAAGTGGATGACAATTGTATGTTGTATGTTACATCAAAATCACATGACAGACAGACAGACAGATAGGTATCAAATTTTCGATCAAATCGTTTAATGATTTGTGTCCAATTTTGATTAATTACTAAGGAAATATTATTTCAAAATGAAAATTCGAGTTATGTTAATTGGAAAGTAATGGCATGCAATACATGTATATGAACTTCCAATACTTTATTATTTTACATAAAAAATTAAGAGAGAAAAATCTTTAAGACTTAATTTAGTTATTCGACAATGTTAGGGCAATTTTAGGATTAATTTCGTATTTTTCAACTGTAGAAACTAATTGTAAGTAACACAACGCAACATCACAAGTCATTGCGGTTCACACGTAACTAAATATTATAAATAATTATTAGTGCTTTGTTTTTGTTTAATTGTTCATGTTTGTTTTGAAGTAATTGCTGCAAGAATATTTAAATATTGTTTTTTGTTAAATGAAACTTTTTTCTGCTGTTGCATCTGGCAAGACGGATTTTAGGATTATTAATAAATAGAATAAGTGATACATTTGCTTAGCTCTTGAAATTCATGTAGTCTGTATTTTGAGTTTATCGTTTTTAAAAGCACTTTCAGTAGCTGATAGAAATATAATAAAGTAAGAAAAATTATTAAATGTCTCACCGAGCGTTTACAATCTTCACTTTAAAACGTTGAGCCATAAGCCGATACAAACGTGGTCAAATAACAAGAGCTGTATTTGAATTGGCAACCGCTCTTCTAGCTTTCCAGGTATCGAACATTTGACCCTAATCGATTTGGTGCGCATCAGAATCGATTAAATACAGAACATGTTGTGGTGGAATTGGGTTTCGTACCTGGAACCCCTCGATTCCGAAACCGAAACCTTAACACCAGGCCACCGAAATCTCGTTAACATAAAGAAATAAAAACTCATATATTAAATATTTTTGCATCAAAATTCAGTAAATAACCAACCATTCTAAATAAAACAATTTAAATACATATTATCTCAAAACTAATGGAGTGAGAACTGCCAGTTCATTTAAGCCTACTGATGCATTCCCCTCACGAATGTAAATGATATTATCTTTGCCAAAAAATATGCGCATTATAATCACAACAACAAAATGAAGTACATTTCTTCCTGGGCGATAAATAAACAACGATGAAGAGCCGTTAAAATAAATAAGCAGAGATTCAGCCATATAAAATCCGTGCCTAATCTTGCGTGACAAAGTTTGCCAAAGAAAAACTAACCACTTCACGCTCCAGACCAAAGCACATCCGCTCCTACGACCGTGTTAAGGTCAAACAGCCTCACAAATCTTCCTGTGAAAAAAAAAAATATTTAAAAACAAATGCCGTAACTCTTGGTTTTTGTCAGCTTGAGCTGAATAACAGCATCTTTTTAAATAAATCAGATGATTTGAAATATAAGGAATGTTAAACAAATGTTGACATTCAAGGAATGGCTGTTTGTTATAATGGGTACTTCTAAGCAGTTAAAGCTTGTTTAATTAACCGCAAATATTTACATTGTGGAAATTGTTTTATTCGGATTCGTCTTTAATTAGAATTTTTCAATGGTCCTTCGAATTTTCAATTAATTAAATGTTATATTATCATTCCATCAATCAAATTGTTTTGATTAATTCATTATCAAATCAAATAACAGTAAAAATTATTTTTGGTTATGAAAAACATCCGTATCTTGAACCTTTATTGATACAAAGTAGGTAATTCTCTTAATTTACTTAAGGATTTTCCAGTTACACAATGGATTCACTAAAAACAAGTAATATAATATACAAATTTTTTAAAGTCAGTTCCTATTTAGGTTAACAAATAAAAATATTATTTTAGTTATCTTTTATTAAATAATTACAATTAATATATATATAAACAAATTTTTTATAGTCAATTCTTATTTAGGTTAACAAAGAAATATATTATTTTAGTTATCTTTTATTAAATAATTGCAATTAATATAAATATCTATGTACATATGACAGAATTAGAATATAAAGTGGCTAAAAAGAAAGCGAATTTGTAATTTTCCATTTTCCTTTCTATATATGGTTTGGATCTATTATTTTTGTTTGTTAATATTTATTCGCTTTCTTTTTTTTTTCTTTTCGTTTCTAATATATGAAGCTGATGGTGGTCTATAATTTTTCATCGCAAAAGCTGAACTTGCATTCTTCGTTTTCAAATGAAAAATACTGAAATCCTTGCATTTTACCATTTACCATTTACCTTGCATTTGAGCTACTACTGATTTCAATTTTCATTACTAACTGCTAAAACTTCATTTCAAATATTAAAAATTAATTAAATATTATTAATGAATTAATATTTGAAAAAAAAAAACTGTATTATCATCAAGTTAGCCATATACTACAAGTTTTAAAAAATGTATTTGAACTTGGGTGGATGAATAAAAAGTATTTTATCAACGATTGAAAATTTGAACAAGATATATAAATATATATATAGGAAAAATGTAAACTAATAGTAGGAATTGCAAACGCTATGAAACAATTCTTTAAAAAAGATATAAAACTTTAAAAAAGATATCTTTTTTAACTATTTAATCTACGATTGTTGAATTCAAAGCACTGCATAAAATTTGTTGATTGCTTCTATTCATTTATTAAAATTATTATTTTTAAAATTATTTAAATTCCTCATTATAGTTATTTATTATAATTCTATTCCAAGAATAACTAAATATTTATTTCACAATAATGTATTACCTAATAAAACTATTACATTTGAAAACTAAATCATTTATTCCATTATAATCTAAAAATTTTAATTCACACTTTCCAGGCTTATTTTTAGCCTCGATTATTTTTTAATTCGAATTTTTAGATAAACGTTAGTTATGAAATGTCCAGTTACTTTTGAACATTTGATCTATGATTGTTGAATTCGAAGTACGGCACAATATTTGTTGTTATTACTTACTTATTGAAATTATAATTTAAATAATTTATATTTTTCATTGTAATCATAATCATTTTATTATTAGAATAATTAAGTATTAATTTCATAATTATGTGTCATTTGATGAAAGTATTAAAATTAAATCAGTAATTCCAATCTAATCTAAAAATTATGATCCAACCCGGTTGAGTTTATTTTTAACCTGTTTACTTTAATTTGAATTTTTAGATAAATTTTATTTTTTATTAATCTCAATTTGGCTTCGAATTATCTACATTCAAATTCATTATTTTAATGTAGAGTAAATGAATGATGATTTTAAGCTTTAAAGAAAAATTATTTGCTTCTTCAAAATATTTTTGTGAGAAAAAGCTTGTTATTTAATAAATAATGTCAAATGTCTTCACTTAGAATTGTAGCTGTAAGATTTTAATAAACACATTTTAATTAGAAGTTGATTTTAAGAGCAATCTAATTCAGTTGTCTTTTTTACTTAATTCAGTCGTCTAAAAATGGAATAAAAGAAATGTTGAAGTTTCAAATACCAAAAAATATTATTTTTGCACATGATCCAATTTAAAAAAATACATAGCAAAAAAAAAAATTATTATAATTATAATTATAATTATAATTCTATGAATTGCTGTGCTGCCATCTATTGACAAAGAATTACACGAGATGATGTTAATTGGAATTTTTTTTTTCCCCTCCAGGGATTTTTATTTGGATTTCAAATTGTCATTATGGCGAGTAAATGATTCATCTTCTGACGTCTGTTCAGAATTGTGAGATTTATTCAAAAATGGCAAGAAAGTCTGACATAATTAAAATAAATTATAAAAATATTTTTATAAAAAAAGAAACATTTACTGGAGGAATCTTTCAAACAATCTTGTTCAGAGTCAGAAAATTAAAAAAATGCATTAAGATTTGTCGACTTTGAATTTAAATCATAATGAAATCAAATATTTCATCAATATTAAGTACCACTTATATCTATGACAATGATAACAGTAAAATAAAACATGTTTTTTCCGAATTTTTCCAATCTTTTGAAAATTTATCATTAATAGATGGAATACTTCAAAAAATTCAATTTATAAGTCGCATGCACTTCAAATTCTAACAAAAGATTATGCTAGTATTTGATTAATAAATATTACTGCAATATTTATTAATTTTTAAATTCTTGACATAGCTGATTATAATGTTTATGACCCAATAACTCAATTTTAAAAAATATTAACAATTAGTAGAAAGCGGTTTGATTTCATATAGTTTGAAATTAATCTTTCTTTCTGTACTATATGTACACAATGTAATTTCTTAGGGCCATTTTAATTGAAAAAAAAATTCATCGAAAATATTCCTTATTAGAGCATATTAACACCAAAATATGTAACTTTTCTTCCGAGTGAACTGATACTTCTATCAAACGCGTTTAAATTTCTATTGGAGCTGACTCTATAAATAAGATTTGCTCATTTCTCTGTAAATTCATTGACTGTCACCTCTTTCAGTCCAGCAGCTCATTAATATTTCCACATGTAGAAATTGACATCATTCCTTCTATATGAAGAGAATACTTCTATTTGAGAAATTTCTGCTTATATTTTTAATTCATTTTTGAAGGAAAAAATATTGTAACCTTCACCTGTCCCATTCACAAGAAGCGGCATTTTCAGACAGCTATGCCCCATCTGATAATGCCTTCCATTGTTGAATGCCTCCAGATGCTGGTTGGTTGGTTTTTTTTATCCCAAAGTGAAGGTTTTCCCTTAATTAGTCATTAATAATTCAGCTGAAGACCACACGTGGAGCTCATTGTGGAGAAGCAACCTGTCGCATTTTCAAAGGAAAAGAGTCTCCTACATCTGAATGCCGGGCGGTCCCTTTATGAAGGAATATCATTGACATATGTTTTAGATCAGTCAATTGCTAGGGAGCGTCATTGAGGGACAATCCCACGCCACAAAAAACTAGCGTCACAAATAAGATAAATTTTTGCTGGACAATTGGCCGATGGAGAACTGACGTGGGTGAATGGAGATTGAGGAAGCGGAGTATGAACATAGATAAAGAGCGGATCTGGCTTTGAAGAGGAAACTTTTTGGATTGCGGACTACGGTATTATTTACACTCCATCCAGAGGTACCGGTTCTGTCTAACACCCTGTTAACGTCTTGTTGTGTTTTTCTCCAAATTAATAGAGAACTGTTTCCAATATAAACCTTCAATCTTTAATTGTTGTGTAAATAGCAGATATTTAATTTAGATTAGAACAAATTGTTCGTATGTATATAGGGCTGTAAAATAAAGAATTAACTGAAATTCTACTCTTTTAATTGATCGATCAGGATCAAGTCATTACAATATCATTTTTATTTTCAAAACATGCATTCGCATGCTAAGAAATAAAATTTAAAAAACGAAAACGGAAATTAAGTAACCACATAGCATCGTATCAGGGTAAGGTAATTCGAGGTATTAGTGTATATAAGTTTTGAGTTTAGCTTCGTTTATTCTGAAGAACTCATTTTAGTTCAGTACATCTTCCCACTGAAAGATTTATCCAAATATCAGTTAAATATATTAATTTTGATAAAAATCCCTTACTATAATTCACATATTTAATTGGTTCCCTTTATAAACTTTAGTGCTTACATACTCATTAATATTTATATTAAAAGACATATATTTCATCCAGAATCTAACACACATCCATAATTTCAATAATAAAAAATATATAAAATTTTATCCACTTAGCTTTGTGCTGTGGTATGCACAATACTAATTTCGTCCAAGTTTTGAAACTAAATTTATGTGTAAAGACACCACCAAAAGACATACAGAATTTCATTTGTTTAGTTCATTGCATTTTTGAAAACCGTATTCACAGACAGACAGACAGAAAGACAGATAGATAGATAATCAAGTCAGGAAGGTTTAAAAGATAAATCAAAATCATGCATTCCAATTTTTAGGAAATAAATATAATTTCTTTGTATTTTATTAAAGAGAAAGTAAAAAGGTTCTTAACATTCATTCAACTGAAGAACAACATGAATTCAAAAAAATTATTAAATTGTTCTATAAAAATTCTTTGCTCATTGATTCTTTAAAAACTTTATCACAAAGAAATATTTCAATCGATATTTTAATGGTACAGAAATTTGAGAAAAAATTTTATTATGTAGAAATTTTAGGTGTTAGTTTAGTGAAATACTTTTTTGAACTTGCCGTATGACAAAAATTAGATAATAATAACCAACCTATATCAAGTGCTTATATTCATCGAAATTCGAACCAGAGCTACAAAATTAGAGCAAGATTCATTTATCAAATATGATCAAATTCAATACATTTATATGAGTTGTTGTTTTCATACAGAGGAACAGACGGACATAGAAGTATATTTTTTAAACCTTTTTGGCGGATCCATTAAAATCTAAAGTGCATTAATCGAATCTAAGGATTGACATTTTCATGATTAAAAAACTTTTATAAGTATATCTCAGAGTACAAAAAAAATTAAAATATCAAATTAAATTTTTTATTCTTATAAGCAAGAAACTCATTTAAACATAATTGGCAGTCATTCTGTTAATTATAATTTTTTGATCATCATGATACTGTTTTTTATATGAACTAGTGAATCATATTTTTTTATTTAGGAAATCTATGCAAAATACTGCATGCAAAAATGACTGATACATTTCTTTTTTATTAATTATAGTATTGCTTTTTTATATAAATTAATGAATCACATTTTTTTCCTAAGAAATAGATGCAAAATACGTGATTCATACATTTAATTTTTAATAATCCTGATAACGCTTTTCTTAATGAATAAAAATCAAATTCTTTGCATAGTCAAAAAGAATTACATGTAGCGTAATTCACATATTCCATTTTCAAATCTTGATACTCTTTTCATAAAAATAAATTAATGAAATTCTTAATATGAAAAAAAATTTTACATAATTCTTACATACAATATTTACTTAATTCTTACATTTATTCTTAACATAATTCTTAAATACATTATTTACTTAATTCTTACATTTATTCTTAACATAATTCTTACATACATTCTTTACATAATTCTTCCATTGACTTTATTTTATGAAAATAATTAAGTAAATTCTTCGCATATATAAGAAGAAATTCGAAAAAGAATTCATATATTTCCTTTTTAATAATCATAATACTGTTTTTCTTAATGAATGAATCAATCAAATTCTTTGGATGAGAAAGACATGTAAACATAACTCACTTATTCCAATTTAATAATCATAATACTTTTTTCATAATAAATTAATGAAATTCTTTACCTAAAAACATTCTGTTTATAATTCTTACATACATTCCTTGCATAAAAGTATAACGCAAATTCTTTACTTATATATGAAGAAATAAGTATAAAGAATTCATACATTTCCGTTTTGATAATCATTATACTGCTTTCTTTAATGCATGAAGGAATCAAATGCATGAGGAAGAAAATATGAAAGAAAATTAAGAGAAAAGAAAATGAAATTATATGAAAGAAAATTACTAGTAAACACAACACAAATATTTCATTTCGATAATCATGACACTTTTTCTATAAGAATAAATTAAAGATATTCTTCACATAAATGTGAAGAATTATGTAATTTCTGTAATTTTTATATTATTTATGTAATTTTACATGCATTCTTTACCCAAAAGAATTATACTATATATGTAAATTCTTTACATATATAGAAAAGAAATTGTAAAAAGGATTTACACTTTATTTTTTGACAATCATAATAATACTTTTTTAATGGGTAACTCGCATATTCCGTGTTGATAATCATGACTCTGTTTTCTTAAGAATAAATAAATGAAATTCTTTAGATAAAATATTCTTAACAAACTTTTTGCATGCATTTTTATATATAAATATGAAATAAATAAATTAAAGAATTTATATTATTAAAAAATTATGTAAATTCTGTACATATACATGAAGAATTACATAAAAAAATATTCATACATTTACGTTTTGATAATCATGATTCCGCTGTTCTTAATAAATGTATGAATAAAATTCTTCGCTCGCAAAAAAAATTACATATGTACTTAACTCACATATTCCGTACTGAAAATCATAATTCTTGTTTCCTTAAGAATAAATGAATGAAGTTTTTTATACAGAACGTTCTTTACATAATTCTTACATACATTTCTTACATAAAAATTATGAAATAGATAATAAATTTAGGAATTTATATTATTGGAGGTTTGTGCAAATTCCCTAAAACTTTCTCGCATAATCTGCAATAAAGGTGTTACCTGTGAGAATGGCTTGCATGGCATTTTCTTCTATAGCAACATTAACCTTTAACTTGGATTTAGCATTTCTACAGAATCTATTGTCTCCTTCGTAAGTTATTAGAAGTATAATCCTTGGTAAATAGATGGGTTGAGATTTCAATTTTTTAAAAACATTTATGCCTACTGTTCCATTTTTGGAACACCCCTCACATAAAAGTTATTTTTATTATATTTTTTTATCTAACATATATAAATTTCATGCAAAAATTACAATTTTTTAACCTTAGGTATAAATGGGTTAATTTAAATAATTGTACTATTCCTATAACCATCCCTTAGGTGTAAAGAATAAGCTGACCAAGTTTCATTGCAATCGGATGAACGATTTAGATACATACACACAAACATTCATTTTTAATTATATAGATGAACCAAATTCCTTACATAAGAAACAATTAAGTGACTAAATTGTCACAGTTCGAACCCATAATGCTTTTTTTTTCTATACCAATCAATATTTACATTCAAAAACCCTAGCGGCTAAAGAATCTGAAAACTAATCAACATAAATGCATTAAAAAAGAAGAATCTCTCTCGGTCAAGTTCGGATCGGGTGATCTAATAATTGACCAGTGATTAGTACTGTCAGGCACGGTGACCGACGCTCCATGTGTAATTTTATCAATCTTATGGGCCCACGGGAAGTTACTTCAAAAGAAATCAACTTTTTTTTTTTCTATTTTGTTTTGAAGGCAAGGAAATGATTTATTCCTGGGAAATTTATGTTTTTATTTACTCTCAAACGCAGACGCAAATAAAAGAAATGTTGTTTGAATTCCTTCTTTACAAACATAATATTTATTTATTTATTTTCATGGATTCACAGATGCTGTTTTTTTCCCCCTCTTGATGCTTTTCTGATGACTGCTCTATAAAATCGTTTCAATGAATGAGGAAAATATCGTCAAATGCATTTTAAAGTATTACTATGGAAATACTATATAATTTTTATAGTATTTATATATTTTTATAGAAAATAAAAGGTATGCTCTTAAATAAAATAAAAAGAAAATGTAGATAAAGATATTGAAATAAAAAAGGACTTATTTATCTTGTGAAATATAAAATTGGAATGAATGCTACATAATACAGTGAATTTCGGTTAAATCAAAGTATAACAGATCAGGTTAAAATTTGACTTATTCTAAAGTTTTAATTAATTCTGGGTTTAAATTAATATACGAATATTATAATATTTATATTGAAAAAATTGAAAATTCTGGAAAAATTAGCCGTAAATAGCAATAAAAATATATTTATATTATTTGTTTTAATAAATAGTATATAATAAATTTGATAAATGGATAAGTAATTTTTAAATAGGGCAATAAAAAATTATACTTTAAAAAAATATATAAACTAATTATTTAATATAAATAAGAATTATTTACAATCTTTATACAATTCTATAGTAAAACTTCAAAATAATATAATTTGCATCTAATATATTCAAAGCTTTTTTAAATTAAAAAGAATAATTTATAGCTTTTTAATTGAACTGCCTAAAATAAAAAAAGCATAAAGTAAAACCCTTTTTTACTTATCGAAAACGATTTTTTTTATTATTATTTTAGTTTTGACAATAAATTTAAAAAATAAATTTGAGCTGTAAACATTATTTAAATATCAGACTTACAAGATTCACGTGCCCCAAGAAAAAAAGATTAAAAACATTTTGATTCGAACCAAAAATATTCGAAGAATTATTCATTTTATTTCATAAATTGTGATATGCGGAAAGTGATTCTCTATTAATACATGTAAACAAAATTTTATATAAGGTCCATGCTTTTATTCGGCAAAATTTCTCAAGAAAAAAAATTACATGCAATATTAATATATTTTAAAGTTAGCAAGTACTGATATGCGAAACTAATCGCAGCATCGCTAGTGTTGAATATTGTAAGTAAGAAATTTTATCTCAAAAATTATGACGAATAACAAGAAAAATCTCCAAATGAGTAGATTGTAACTGATTTTGTGTTAAAAAATTAATAATATCAATAAAGCAATAATTTTACATCATATTAAGTAAACCAATGAGACTGAACATTTCATCGTACTGACAAGAAATATCCAGAACATACAGTGGGTAAAAAAAGTCTCCGTACGCAGATACGAATGCAAATCAAAGCTTAATTTGTCACACAAAATTCATAATGATAAACATGAAAACTTAAAAATGAGTTAAAACTAATATTATTTAATATTTATTCACATTAAAATGATGATAATACTGACAAAATTAAATAATATATCTTAAAAACTCAAAAAATGTCGTAAACATGGAACAAAAAAGTCTCCGTACGGTGCCCTAGCACACGAAAAAAGTTTACAAAAATGCAAAATACATTTAACAAATATACATTTAATGATCAGTGGGCCCTCCTTTGTCCTTATCACCTCTTTTAAACGTTGAGGCATTAATTACCCCTACAAGTTTTTTTTTGTTGTTTCTGGAGAAATATTACACCTAATGCTACTAATGGCCCTTTTGAGCTCAACTTTGTCTTTTATGTCATATTTTTTAAGTTGTCGGCCAATTTCTTCCCACAAATGTTCAATGGGGTTTAAATCGAGTGACTGGGGAGGGTTATGAAGTTGTTGTTTAACATGGTAAAAGCAACACTCTTGGCAAATCTCAGAGATGTGTTTAGGATCGTTGTCCTGCTGAAAAGTAAATCCAGTTCCAAGAGATAGTTTCGCTGCACTGGATAACATATTTTGTTTAAAAATATCCAGATATCCATATCGATCCATATTTCGCTCGATGAACTGCAAATTTCCTACTCCAGAAGCACTCATACACCCCCTCACCATAACACCGCTACCACCGTGCTTCACAGTTCCGCATAAATTCTTAGTTAGCATTTGTTCGTTTGGTTTTCTCCACACCATAACTCGGCCATCTGACCCATGAATGTTAAATTTTGATTCATCGCTAAAAAGAATGGATTCTCAAAAAGATAAGGGCTTGCTTACATGCTTCTTTCCAAACTCGGGGCGCTTTTTCCTGTTGTACAAACTTATATAGGGTTTCTTCCGGGCCGCACGTCCATGATAAAAACTTTTTTTAATGACATTTCTCACGGTTTGAGTTGAGACTTTAATGTTGTAACTAACCATTAAATCAGCTGCCAACTTCGGTGCACTAATTCGTGGATTTTCTTGAACTTGGCGTAAGATGTTTCTTTTATGCACGCGATTGAATTTTGACGGGCCCCCGGATCGATCTCTATCCTCAAGTGAATGAAGTTTACGATATCTTTCAATGATATATTGCACAGTAGACTTCGATTTTTTAATCCTTTCACTAATCCTTTTCATGGATAATCCATCATTTCGTAATTTAATCACTAATTCCCGAATAGCTCTGGGAACTTCCATTTTGAGACGATCAAGAACAAATTTAAACTCAACAACTGTCGAAATGCTGTTTTCTTATCAGTGATTAACTTTCTGACGTCAAAGATTTACTGCGGGCCTGTTTTAAACACTTCAGAAAGAATTTGCATAAAGCGTAAGGAAACTTTTTTTGCACTGCAATTTTCAATTTACCTTAGATAGTGCAAATAATATGCTTTTCTCATTTTTTTTTAAATAAAAATTTACAAAAATCTCTTTCTATAGACTTATACTAAACACATATAGACAGTATTTAAAGAAAAAATGCAATACTTTACAAATTATGCTCATTTATTCTTAAATTTAGTGACCGTACGGAAACTATTTTTACCCACTGTATTTTGAACCTTGTACCTTTGTTTGTTTGCTTAGTTAACGCTTTGTTTGGGAAAAACTCGAAATTTATTTTGTAATGGATCTGATATCTTTCAGCTCTGTTCAGCTGATGGAGACAACACCTGAACTAGTCTTCCATCTTCAGATTTCCACACCTCGCTAACAGAAAGATGTTTGGCTCGCGACTTCAGATTTAACTTGCGCAAGTACCGTATACATGATGTATCTTTCAAAGAATTGGGTTTTGGGTTTAGAACCCACCAGCTCCAAAACCTCACCGAAATAATTTTGGAGTAAAGAACATGCATTGAAATTCATTAGTTTCTTTCATTTCAGTTAAAACATCTAGTTTGCTGTATTTATCAGTTCTAACATTTAGTTTGCTGTATTTATCAGTTCTAACAATTACTTTGCTGTATTTATCAGTTCAAACATTTAGTTTGTTGTATTTATCAGTTTCAACATTTAGTTTGCTGTATTTATCAGTTTCA
>JAPMOQ010016004.1:51202-70704 GCA_026543055.1 Argiope trifasciata | reverse complement strand
TTTCAACATTTAGTTTGCTGTATTTATTAGTTCTAACAATTACTTTGCTGTATTTATCAGTCCTAACAATTACTTTGCTGTATTTATCAGTCCTAACAAATACTTTGCTGTATTTATCAGTCCTAACAATTACTTTGCTGTATTTATTAGTTCAAACATTTAGTTTGTTGTATTTATCAGTTATCATAATTATGAAGAGCAAGCATATTATGATTAAATACATTTCATCCAAGTCAGATAAATATCTATATACTTTATGTAAAGATATAAGCATACTAAATTTCATTGATCTATCTCTTTAAGTTTTTGACCTATCGTAGGCATAATTCCAAAACAAACTTTTATTAATTTAGTAAAGGCTTAAAAATATATCTGTCGAAATCTAGAAATCAAATTTTTGTATTGGATTTTTTTGTTCTTTGTATTCGATAAAATAAAAAATCTGAGCATTTATAGAGAATGATTTATCAACTTCAATAAACTATTTCTTCATTGGCAAAACTTGATGCATAGAAACAAAAATACAAATAGTTCTATTTTAAAATCTTCTGTCAATCCTTTTCGATCTCAAATTAATTAGTGAACTGATTTTTCGACGAAGTCTAGAAACATTCAATATATGTTATTTAATTTTGAAATTTGTTTATTTTTCTAATTAAATAAATACTCTAGTATTTTAAGAAGGCTGTTTTACTGACATGAAGAACTGTGAAACGATTAATTATTATATGGTTCGTTGAGTCGATGGATCGATCTTACTGAAGCGAAGTTCACACTTCCTGGAAAAATTCCATAAGAAATTCCCACATTTGTTAGCTGATCGAATACTCTAAAATACGATACGCCTTAGTTTAAAAGAATGCATAAACAATTTGATGCCGATTAATCAAACATATGTATGTCTAGAAGTCTATTTTTAGCATTTTTTCACACAGAACTTGCTGAAAATTGCAAGCAGCGGCGAATTTATGACTACAAAAACTAGGCAACTGCTTGAAGGTGCTGGCTGAAGTTTTTAGTTTTAGTTTAGTTATATTAACGTCCAGTTTTAAAGAAACACTAGGGCTGTTTTGGGACGGATATCAATTATGAAACACAGTCAGATGATAAGGATAACACCTGAGATGGCATCCCCATCTTCACACCAGAGGGAGGACGTTTGACCTGACTGATTTAACATGCAACAGGGCCCCTTACACTACGGCTCTTCTGTGAAATCGGGTCTTGAACATGAAACCCTCCGGTTCCGAAACCGAGACCTTACAACCGAGCCACCGCGGCTTCTCAGCTAGACTAAAAGGAAGTCGTAGAGAGATCAATTTAAAAATTTTGCAAAATATTCAAATTTTGCCACTTGTGTGATATTAGAATAAAATTAACACATAATCAAGTATAACTGGTCGTTTACCTAACTGCTTCATCAAATTCCCTTAGTTATATATCCTGGTACTTTTCCGTTACCTGGCGCAGTAATAAATCACCAAATAATGTAGAATTCCGCCAAATTTCTTACAGCAGTCGTTCGATATGCTTGGCAACTTGGCTCGCGTTTGGTTCACAATGGCAACATTTGCGCCCAGATAATGGGAAAGTATCTGTATCATTTATTTGCATTTAACTCCCACATAAATACCAAAAGAATTGGTTTCTCCAAAACTCTCTCCCTTATACTCTAATAAAATATAATCCTAGAAAACGACTTGCATGGTATTGACGAACAATAGTTAAGAATTATCTTTCGTTTGAATTTAGCATTTTTACTGATTACATCGCGTTACCGATTTATGCGGCAATTAATCCATGGCATGCGGTTAGTAGTATCCGAAAATCAAATTTCTGTTTCAGATGTGTTTTTCTTAACCAATTAAGAAAAAAAATCTGACACAAAATTCCACTTGTAGTTACAAAAATACATTACCAAAGTCATTGTGTCTGTGAGTTATCGCATTTACATCTTTTTGAAAATACAGATAGTGAAAAATTCATTAGATTTGGTTCTAAATTTAACAGGTATCTACACTATAAATGTTAAATCTGTTTACCGAATTTTATTTATCTAGACATCTTCGTTTTGTTAATTATTGTGTAGACATATTCGAACAGGCGGGCAGACAGACTTCCTCTAAACGAAATTTACTCAAAATTTTGTAAAAAAAATTGCAAATTTAGCTTAAACATATATCATAAAGCTCAAAGTGATTTGAGTAATCTTTGTCAGAGACATACTGACAGTAATTTTTCAAAAATGTGTTTTCCAAACTCAGTGAGGTATAAAATGTGAAGATTTGTCAAAATCTCGAGTTCGAATTTTTTGACAATTACTATACTTTTCAGATATTAGATTAAAGAGTTACCTAAACAAGTTGGTATTAAATTGCCAATTATTGAAACTTCAGATAAACTCTGAAGTTCTTCTCAAAGAAATTTTAGCTCGAGAAATGAAAAATAAGGAAATTTAGAAAGATATATCAAATACTTCTATTTAAAATAACTTTTTCCCAAACACTCTAATCTAAAAAGGTATAACTAAGCACTTCTTTCATCTAAACACAACAAAGAAGTTTTTAAATAAGTTAAAAATAGAATTCTCTTATTAATTTTTTAAACAGTTCCTAAACTTATTGTAAAATAATATATTTCATCACTGAAATAAAACACAAATTATTTTTATTGTTGTCACTAGCATTCCATCCGGGTTTTCCATTCGATATTGATGATACGGCTTACTTCTCAATTTCTGTCTAAAATACGCTTTTAATAATTTTTTGGATTACTTACAAATAAAGATTAATTTATGAATCAAAAAATGTAAAGAAAAAAAATTGAGGCGGGACGGGGCATTTTAAAATACGACCACTGTATAATGTGATGTCATTACATCACAGGAAATATGAATACAAATATAGACGAAAAATTTAAAAATGTATAGCTCGATGAACAGAACCTTGTGCAGCTTCTATAAAATAGTATGAATTATATTTCAATAAAAATTTGAAATTTAGAAACATTTACTCGAGAAAACCAAGACACAATTGTACAAAATATTTAATACGATTTTATAAAGGGTGTCCCAAAATTAACATAAAATTCGAATTTGCCACAATTCATGCAGTAAAGTTTTGGCAACTCTGTTAAGAAAACCATTTGACATTTGATAGTTTAGAGTTAGTAAAAATGGAGATTTACACTACCGATCAACATGTTTTCGTTAATAATATTAATAAATAATACTTCAAATACTCATTAATAAATAATATTTCATTCTTTCATTAATAAATAATATTTCAAAAACTATGAAAGTCTTTTAACTACAGTTCGGAAAGTTGAGAATTGGCCACCTAGGTAGTGTGATTTAACACCGCTGGATATATGTTTATGGGAGTATTTGGAGTCAAAAGTCAATGAAAACAAGCCCACAAACTCGCGTACATTGAAGAAAAAAATTCATCGCTACATTAACGAAATTCAGCCCATTTATGCAAAATGGTCTTGAAAAATTTCGACAAGATTGCTTTTGTGCCGGCCATGACTTGGAAGTCATTTTCTGTGTGTGTTATTCCATTCATAAGTCTATGCTGTAAATTCTACGATTCAATAAAAACATATCGATTCAAAAGAAAAACGTATTTTTTTTATTAAATAAAATTATTGCATTAACATATTGTTCTATCGTGTAATGTTTCATTTTTGTTAACACTAAACTATCAGCTGTCGTGTGATTTCTTAATAGGATTGCCAAAATTTTATTACATAAATGGCGGCAAATTCAAATCTTGCGTTCGTTTATCAACAGTAATCCTGACGAAAGCGGTTAGTAGATTATAAATATAGCTTAGAATATTAAGTGTTAAGAAGGAAGGCAAATTTTATGATAAAAATAATTTAATTATTCCTGCTACTATTCTTTTATTACGGTATCAAAGTAATTTATCAACCAAAAAAAGAGACCCAAAGTTATTATTCAATTAATTTTAACTTTACAATAGGAATGGTGGCAAATTCAAATCTTAAATTCATTTTTGGGACACATTTTAGCAACCATAAATCCCAACGAAAGCGGTTAGTGGATTATAAAAATAGCTTAGAATATTAAGTATTAAGAAAGCATGCACATTTTATGATAAAAATAATTTAATTATTCCTATTACTATTGTTTTAGTACGATAACAAACTATCTATTAACAAAAAAAGTCCCAAAATTATTGTTCAATTAATTTTAATTGGCCTATTTATGGAAACAAAGCATTTCAATAGCATTCTATTTATTGTATTTACAATAAAGCGCAAAATGATATTTAATAAATGAGATCACTTTCCTCAAAAACAAAGTAACTCACTTTTCAATTATGTTCTTGGGATTTATTTTTCCCATTCCAATAATGATCGCGAAGAAAACAATTTAGAGGGGGAATGAATACGATCAAAAACACTTCCGAGTGACCACCAAGAATGATATGATTCGATGAGGAAGTAAATAATAACAAGGAAATGATTGAAGATTACCATCATTTCGCCTGTTTTTTCCTGGATACAATTCATATACTTTAATTAAATTTCCTGTAAGAAATTCATATCTGATTTCGGACAGATTACTTTGCTTTTAACATTATATAATTATAATGGGTTAATGTATAAGGTTAAGAAGGGGAATGTAAAAAACACATTTACTAACAATCTGTAATATGGGAATTTCTTTGAATACGATCTGTATTCAAAGAAACTAAAGGAGTTTATTTCAATGCAATATACATTGAACCCAGCAAGGGTAGTGTATCGAAATTTTGTCACATAGTCCCCTATAAAAATTATACTTCTAGCTCTCCCAATAAAATCAGCTAGAGAAGTTTTCTTACTTTCTTGCATATTCTAATAAACTTGTCATACCAGAGAACACCTGGTATGACATTGGTGTGCAATAGTTACGAAATATTAACCATTGCCATAATTTTTTTTCTTTCTTTTTTTAACTACCATAACAACTTCCGAAAATGTAATCGCAAAGAGTCGATTTTTACATCAAGTTCAAAATATTATCTTTTTAATAATACCAACATTTTAATCTATAACTTAGATTCCTTTTTTATATGAATTTAAAAAGTATATATACTAACCATATTTTTCAAAAATATATTTATTATATTCTAACGTAAGTTTTTCTTAAGTGAAGTCCTCTGACCTAGAGGATTTTTTTTTTAAACCTAGCAGGATTAGTTTCCTCAAAACTTTCTCGCATGCAGTCTTATAAAGGTATCCCAAATAACGCCTTGCATGGACATTTTCAAAAAAAATTTTAAAAAGCTTGCAAAATAATCTTTTTCTTATAAATACGTAGTCGCTTCAATCAATCAATTAAAACGTAACTCCAACAAAAGTTACAAAAACTTTTCACACTGTATAAATGTAACATTTAAAGCAAAAGAATAAAGAAGTTATTCAAAAACTAAAACAAATTTAAAATTCTAGATTTAAAAACTGGGCATAAAAGTTTTGAATAAAAAAAATTAACATTGAAATTTATTTGAATTTTTATCTCAAACTAAAATATATTAAATATAAATATGTACAGAATAAACTGTTTAAAAAGTTTAATTTCTGAAAAAAGATTTTTAAGAGTTAAATATTAAATTTCAGCAAGAATTTAGCATTTTTTACTGAATTTAAATATAACGTATCTTGCTTGGCAAGTTTGGGCGAGTTTAATCCCTTTTATTCTATTAATAGCATCAAAAAATTGTACTTGTCCTTTAGATACATTTTATTCAACCTATTAGAACAAAGTTTTAACAAAAAAATTACACTTGTAGTCACAAAATGCGAAACCAGAATTGATACTATTTTGAGTTATCGCGTTTTTGAAAGTACAGACAGACAGGCAATCAACCGGTTGATGAATTTGACTCAAAATTTGATAGACGTCTACACTATAGATGATGAATCTGTGTACGGAATTTTATATTTATAACTACCTCTCTTCATTTTTAGTTACGTTAATTTATATTCTAATAGCCAAACAGACAGATTTCCTCTAAAGAGAGTTTGCTCAAAATTTGATAGCTTTTTTTCATTTCTGCGTCTAATGACGCGTAGTCAGTTTGAAATAGTAAAAAAAAAAAGACTTCCAAAATTCTGTTACTCATTTTTTTATCCCTGGACCACACGTGAAATGATAAATAGATTGTAATTTAAATTTAAAACATATGAAGAAAATTTCTTTTTCTATTTTAAGTCACAATTTAATTATATGATACGTGCTTATAATAAAATAATTTTCTAATGTCAGAAACTGGAATTGATTTCTTTCTTTACATTATTTATTAATATCTTTAAAAATCTTACATTAATATATATTTTCAGAGCATTTTAACTCATTTATAATCCAATCTACTTACAATATCCGTATTAGGAAGCAATTAAAAATCACTTATGAAACACAGTCTATAACCAAAATTGAGTAGTGAAATTCAAATTGTCGAATTGTTATATAATAATCCAAGTTGAAATAACAACTACTGTTTCTCACTACGTGATTCGAATATGAGAATAAAGTAACAAAAAGCTAACGAGTTAAAGTAAGAAAAAATGGCTACTACTCTTTGTATTTGTCATACCATTGAGTTTATAATTCATCGCAAATCATAAAGAATGCCAGTATTAACAATTCACGGAGCTCAATTCTCCCTTCTCTCTTTCCTAAATCAATTTTGAATAAATTTATTTTAATATTCGTGAGAAAAAAATCCTGCTCATTGCTTATTTTATTTTATATTTTGTTAAAAAATAAAACCAGTTAAAGAATCAGAGAGAAAAAATCTTTCAAAGAGAAAAAATAAGCAGATACCGGAACATATTTGCTTATTCAGAATAGAGCACATCGAACAAGCATTATATCCTTATTATTTAATATTGTTTTCTTAATCTTGCTCTGATATATCTGTTTAATAAGGTTAAAAAGCCCTTTTATAAGTATATTCAGAGTTGTAAAGATCTTCCACTATTACATATGAACTCTAGGTCGAGATTCAAATCAATCTTCATTGAATATGACAGTTTAGGAAAGGATTAAAGGAATTCTTTTCGAAAATTCCTAAATCAATTTTGAATCATTTTATTTTAATATTTGTGAGAAAAAAATCCTGCTCATTGCTTATTTTATTTTATGTTTCATTAAAAAATAAAATCAGTTAAAGAATCGCAGAAAAAAATTCTTTTAAAGGGAAAAAAAATAAGCAGATGCCGGAACATATTTATTGATTCAGAACAGAGCAGATAGAACAAGCATTATATCCTTATTATTTAATATTGTTTACTTATTCTTACTCTGATATAATATCTGTTTAATAATAATAATTAATTTTATAAGTATAATTAATTTAATTATTTTAATAATTTTATAAGTATATTTAGAGTTGGCGAGAAATATCACTATTACACACAAACTCAAGGTCGAGATTTATATCAATCCTCATCGAATATGACAGTTTAGGAAAGGATAAAAGGAATTCTTTTCGAAAATTATTTCACTTTAAAAAAGAATTCTCAATGGAATTATGAAAAAGATTTTATGTGTTTTGACTTTTTGACCTCACCTGAGACATGGTTTTTTTTAAGTAGCTACGAAACGTTTTAATCCTTTAAGCTGTAGAGATGATGTTAAGAAAGAAAAGTAGTGTCATAGTAAACAGTCAGAACAATAATTTTTCTTCATTTCTTCAACTTTTTGTTTTCTGAAATTTAATTTTTCGTCTTAAAAAGGTTTTGATTTTTTTTAAGCTAAAGTAAAACAAGAATAAAAATTCTCATAAATAAAGTATTTTAATTATAAATTTACATACTTAAAAAATAAAGCAAATCAATGAACTAGTGTCATCAAGATCAATTTGGTCTGATTTCACTATTTTTGTTTCATATGAAAACTCGCGACTTACAAAGATGTTATGGAGAAGGCTACCTTCCACCAACCTCCATTTTTTAAAGAAATTGGAAAAACAAAATGTATAAAAATACTTTAAAAATACAAATAAAATGTATAAAAATGTATGTTCCCAATACATTCTCAACAAAGAAAACCCGCAACAAAATTTGCCAACTCCAACTTTTGGATCGATTCCAAAAAGTCTTATTTCAGATATGTCATCAAATATTCCAACAGATACGTCTTCCTACTTTCCAACACTTTCAATTTTCGAATTAAATTTTAAAGATAAAATCTTTCTGTACATACTTTACGAAAAAAAACCTCAATAGTTTTTTAAGCCACAACCACTGTACCGATTTCGAAATATTAATTTCGTCTGATGGATCATAAACTTTCGATATGTCACCTATGGTCATCATTCCTTTCCTTTCCAATTAATTAAGGTAGTGGGAAATAAAACTTTGACTCACCTTAATAGCTAGAAAGATTGTTAATTTTTATCGCCAACTTGGCGATTTCCCCAGTTTGAAGTATTAATTTCATTTGAAATAGAAATTGGCAACATTGTATAGAGTTTGTGGCTGTGGCGAATGGTTCTTATGCTTTTACAGTTATATTGAATTTACAGATGGCAGATGAACAACTGCTGGCCAGTATATGTTTATAATAATGCCAAGGAACAAAAATATAACATTTTCCAATTTTACTGTTTGATTTAAGAATTTTCTTTTTTGCTCTTCTAATTTCAATATTCTGCAACGGATTATAAAAGTCTGATTGAAAGCAATAAGGATTTTTTTTAATTCTTTCCAGAAATTTTTGAATTTATTTCAGATAAGCTGTGTGATAATTTACATTAAAGCTGGGATTTTTTTTCTTTTTCATTTTTAAGTTATTTTTTAAAAAATCCTAACAGAAAATAGTATAAAAAATACTCATAAAGTGACATTAAAATAATAAAAATTATTCAGTTAATTTATACGAAACAAAAGATCTTAAAAACAGTTATATAAATATTTAGAAAATATTGAAATTAAAATTGTTTCAATCAAAGAGCTATCGTAATTCTGATTAATATATTTCCCTGAATTATTATTGATTGCCACAAGCTAGTCTAAAGGATAGAATTCTGAGTATTTCGTATTTTTTTGTAATAATTACCACGCTTTTACAATGTTATTATCTGTTTGTTTTTTATTCTAAATACTATGAAAATTCAAATTACGAGTTCAAAATAACATATTTTTAAAAGAACATCGTAATTCATCATGAAAATTATGCAATATTCTTAATCCTTAATTTCAAGAGGAAAAAATATGGTAATTTGATCTTAAAAAGCTTATTTGAATTTTAAATACCTAAAAAATTTTTGAAAACAATAATTTATACAAAATTAAAAGTTAATAAAAATGCCTTAAATCTACATCTTGTGACATTGATTGATTCAGCTGCATTAGCGTCTCCTCTTAAAGCAACTTTAGGGTTATTTTAGACGGGCCACATAATTTTGAACCATGGTCAGATGATGAGAATGATACATGAGCTGGCGGCCGCTTTCCAAATTTCCACATAACACCAGCTAGAGAAAATTTGATTCTAAAGGATTAAACAAGCACCAGATCCGCTTACACGATGGTTTTTCGGTGAAATCAGGATTCGAACGAGAAACCCTCCGATTCCGAAGTCGAAACTTTACCAACAGCCCAATCAGAATATTGTAACAGCCCTCTTGGGATATTGAATTGCATTGTAGGTTACATATAAATCTATATGTTTATTGATACCACACCATATATATGGCATTAATCCAAAATTAATATTTCTAGACGTACGTCAAAATTATTATATTATTAGTTGCAAGTAAAATTACCTCATTATAGGCAATACTTGATAAAAATATTTCTTTTATGAACAAAAAATTTCAGGGTATCTTAATTTATTTTTTCAATTAGTATTGCGCTTTACGCAGAAAATAGCTCTAAGATAATATTAAAGTACCTTTACATAAAAAATGCTAAAAGCATACTTTTAAAAATTATAATTAACAGAGAATGACGATTTATGTTAAGTAATATTTATACTTATCGGATAGCTTTATATTTTCCTAGTTATTTTTATTTAACAATATAAGTATGTAGATATTTTATGGGAAATTTAGTTGAGGTATTTGTTTGATGCAAGATAATTTAATTGTTGTGTTTATGTATAAGTTGAAGAGAGAAATATTAAGAAAATTTAGGTAGAAGCAAGTAAATTAATTTCTTTTCAAGTAACATTTCATAGCGAGTTTCACTACTATTCTTTCAAATTTCATTAAAATACTGTAATCTCAAAACTAAAAAAAAAAAAAAAAAAACCCTTGAAAATTTCTCTTATTAAAGAAAATAATATATAACAAAAATTCTATATTTATTTGTTAAAACCATTTTCAAAAAGCAAATTGTTTTATCATTGAAAAAGTGAATGTTTGATAACGAATTGAAAAGACAATGGCTACGAAAACGTAATTAGAGAAAATTATTTTGGGAAGAAAAGTTATTAAAACAAACTCCAATTGTTAAATCAAATAGAATAGCTACAAAATCAGACCTGGAGCTGTTTTAGAATGATAATAAAGGATTTTTTCTCTTCCAGGGATTTTATTTATATTTAAAAACTAATTTCTTATAAGTTATTCCTTTTTAACTTTTTATTATAAAGTTTTATTTGTATTTCTCTTTTTTTTTCTATTGTAAAATTCACTGAAATATTTATTAAGTATATTTCAGTTGACTTTTTCAAATAAAAAAATGCTTACAAAATAATTTTCTTTTTCTTATAAATACATAATCATTTTAATTCTTCAAAAGTTACGAAAAGTTACACGGAACAAATGTAATATTTATAGAAAAAGAATAAAGAAGTTATTCAAAAACTAAAACAGATTTAAAGTTCTAAATTTTAAAAAACGACACAAAACTTCGATAAAAAAATTAACTTTGAAATTTATTTTTAATTCTTATTTTAGTACTTAAATATATTAAATATAAATATGTACTGAATAAACTGTTTAAAAAAGTTCTATTTCTGAAAAAATATTTGAAAAATTTGCTTGGATACAATAAAGAGTAATTTAATAAAACTATTACAGTTCAGTTGCTTTACTATACAGTTTAGTTTCAGTTGTTTACAATTAAGTTGCTTTAAAACATTCAGCGTTTTAATCTATATTAATTATATAGTTTTCATTTAAAAACTTTATCACAGAATAAGGACTTTGGTTTAGTTTAGTAAAAAAACAACTATGTATAATTTAGAACATGAAATTACAGTAAAATTTCATTACGTAACGCTTAGAATACATTAAAACTCCGTTTCTTTATTAATGGGATACAAACATAAACAAAACCCAATAAAAAAACACGAAGAAATGGTATTGGAAAATAATGATGTAAAAAATACTCAAAATTGATTTTCTTTAATTAGATACAAAAATACAAATAGTAAAATTACTTACAATAAAATCATAATTGGATCTCCCGTCCACTCTTAAAGTCGTCGTTCTGGTATATCCAGGCAAATTCCAACTCCTTGTAATCACCATTTAATATCTTATTGAAAGCCCAAAAAACACATGGCATACCACAACAAAATGAGTTACTCTTTCCTCGCTTTTTACTGCAAAAATCAACAATAATCACATACTTCCTCCCACTTTGCGGAAATGCCGAACGGTTCTGAATTGAAAAAATTCACGACTGACTGATTGGCTGCTTTTTTGCAATGTGACTGTGAATACTTGGATCAACCCGTTCAAGAAGAATCGGTTCTGTGTGACGGTGCGACTTTAGCGGTGTGTCGTTCGTTGCCTTCTCTAGGTTAATGGGAGGAAAAAAAAGAATGAAGGTTTCAAGGGCTTTTGGTTTATTCTTTTACTAGACTGATTGTAATGCGTTCCCGTTGACTTCATACGACAGTTAGGGACTCATTAAGATTTTGGCGGACCATGCAGAGGGGATTCTCTGGAGCAGAAAGGATTTCAGCGTGATAATAAATCAATGGGCAAGATCCAATTATGTCTTCTTTTTTTCTATTAATATCAGTGCCCAAAAATGACTTTCAATATTGAATCAACTGATAGTTCAATTTTTAACCATCTTAATAATGCGTCATAGATGTATATACTAATTATTAAATTAAAACAACATAAATGTTTTTTTTAAATATGATAAGAACAACAATGGATCATTATAAAAAGGTGAAAGAGTTTAAATTGGAAGGAAATAAGAATATCTATAGCTTATTTTTGAATGCTAGAAGAAAGTAAAGTAATAGGGATATAGTGGCTTGTTTTGTCGAAATTTAAAACTATATATTTGTAACCTATCAACTAGAATGGTTTTAGTTTAGTTGTAGTAACGTCCCGTTGTAAAGCAACACTAGGGCTATTTTGGGAAGGACCTCGTAATTTTGAACCACGGTCAGATGACGAGGACGACATTTGAGCTGGCACCCCCTTCACTACACCACACCAGCGGTAGAACATTGGCCTGACAGATTTAACGTGCAAGAGACCCCCTCACACGACGGTTCGTCGGTGGAATCAGGCCTTGAACCTGAAACCCTCCGGTTTCGAAGCCGAGACTTTACCACCAAGCCACCGCGACCCCTCAAAACTTGACTGGCATCAAGAAATTTAGTTTAATTAGGTTAACATCTCTTTTTAAGGTTACTCAAGAACTATTTTGAGAGAGGCTTTCATATATATTAAACCATCAGTTATTATAATTAATTGCTTAGACCTATGAAGTTATGATTACAGGAACTATATTCGATTCTATGGAGTTTTTATAATTCAAAATTCGTGATGATATTGAAACTGAAATATAAATTAGTGCAGTCAGAAATATTCTCCTGAATATGAAAGGAGCTATGCATGGTATAAAATGAAGTCTCCTGAAAGCGTCTGTTTATTTGAACCACAAAATCTAGAGAAATAATCAACGGATATTGGAGTTATTTTATGCCATTTTGTAGAACATTTATTGGAGAATATTTTAGTACATTAAAGTCATATCAAAATAAAATAAAAAAAATTTATAATTGCGATTTTTATTACTCCGTTCATGCTCAAAAACCTAAAACTGAGCTTTTGTAAATAGCAAGAGATGTGATATGCACATGAGATACGGTTCTTTGTTTAAGTCTGATTTTAAACAGCGATTCAAATCTCCTTATGCCCAAAAAAAGGGAATCAAATCTTGGCCGGAACACATTAAATGCCAAAAAGCTTCAAAAAATATTCTCATATTAAAATAATTAAAATACATAATATAAAAAAATATTTCTAAATGTATTTAACGTTTGCTTTTTATACCTACTATCTGTTACAGGTATAATATCTCCCTTACCTCCCTCCATAAAATTGCAATGGGACAAGTAATTATACGATTGGGGAAAAAAGGAAATGTCTTGCGTGACAAACAGAGCTTATGATTTAATTTTAGTTATATTAACGTCTTTTTACGATGTCTTTTAACGTCTATTGTAAAGCAACACTTGGGCTATTTCGGGACGGACCTCGTAATTTTGAACAGCGGTCAGATGACAAGGACAACACCTGAGGCTGCACCCCCCTCTCCACACCACGCCACACCAGCGGGAGATCATTTGACCTGACGAATTTAGAATCGAAACCTCTCTCGAAGGTCACGATTTAGCCCGCAACAGACCCTTTTACACGATGGTTCTTCTGTTGAATCGGGTTTCGAACCTGAAAGCCTTCTGTTTCACGTTCGTGGAAGTCGAGACCTTACCATCAGGGCACATCGGTCACAAATGCTTATGAAATAACAATATTTGGCACGAATTCAGCATTTTTACTCTATCTACAGTCAACAGGGATTTTTTGCGTTGAAGCCCTTGCATTTAGTAATAAGTACCCGGAAACTGAATTTGTGTTTTAGATGCGTTGTTTCCAACCGATTAAAGCGAAAAGTTGATTCAGAACTATAACTGATCTAAATAATAGACCAAATTGCAAATATTTCAATTATTGCGTTAACATGCTAGTGAATAAAAGACTAGGAACAAGTTGGCGGATTTGGTTCCTAACGTTATAGGAATCTATAATTTAGCTGTTAAATCTATATACCAAATTTTATCCATCTGGCTTTCTTCATTTTGTAGTAATTGTGTTAATTGTGGACAGCTAGACATTTTGCTCAAAATTTAGTAAAATTCTAAAATTTAATACAAAAATCCTATATTACATTTCAATCATATGTCTGAAAGCGTGTTTGATTTATCTTTATCACAGGTAGACAGACTAACAAACTCAATGCCAAAGAATGTGATCATTGAACTTGAGGAAATCTAAAATTCGTAAATATCCCGAAACCGAATTTTTTGAAGACTACAATATTTTCTGTATACATCGTATATAAGAAAGTGAAAAATATAGACACCAATCACTCAATCGCTAGCAATTAGGTTAGACTATCGATCCATTTTAAAATTATCTTATAATTATTTTGGAATATACTTTATCCTATTAAATCTTTATCAGTTGACAAAAACACCAGACAAAGTATTTTCTCGTTCGTCAAATTTCCAAAGTGCATTAAAAGAGAAAAATCTGCTCCTGTTGATTTTAATTTGTTGTAAGTCCACTTACAAACAGATCTCTGATTCTTCTCCCAGAAGGTCAATTAATGCTGTGAGATGTAAAATGTAGATTTTCTATCAATATTTGCTAATAATTCCAGGATGTTGTTGGTAAAGTAGGATCTGAAACTTATGAAACTTTATTTTCTAGCCCCAAATTCCGAGATCAAACCAAAAGTAGCTCTTTGAAAACTATTTTATTAAAGCTGCTCAAATTATTTATTGTAAAAGTGTAAAGAACTTTTAATAATCTTTTTACCTCAAACTTGCACTCCTGCAAATAAAAAAGAAAATTGCAAATAGCAAAGCAATGTAAAAAAGAAAATTTTGAAAGTAATTCAGAAAAATAAAGTTAAACAAAACTTTTTTAAAAAAGAAAAAATATTTTATTAAAAGTTTAAACATAGAAGATGTTCTTCATAAATTTAAAATCAGTGTATAAACAATCCAATTTTAAAGCCAAATTCATTGAAATCAGGACATTTTAACTTTGAAAATGGACAAAAAATTTATATAAAACAATTTTTATGGTATATATTATACTTCTAAAACGCTTATATATTATTATGACTATAAAAAAATCCTTTTTAACAATTTCCCGAAATACTAAGATTCACATTGGACTATTTATGATAAATATTGTTGATTCAAAAATCAATTGGTATCAGTGAGGAAATAAAGACAAAGAAAAATTAGTTGCCAAATACTAAAAGAGAATTTTAAGAAAATACTCATGAACATATCGTAAAACTTCATATTGTAAAATTTCGTATTGTAAAGTCTCTTACTTTATTCAAATAAATTATAACCATAAAATGGTGCTTCAAAGTAAAGTTATTTTTATGTACAAGTTAAACTGCAATAATAAGTAAAAAAAAAATGTCTTATTACACAAAATTTTAATGTTTTATTTTAAAAAAAGGGTTTCCTTGAAATGCTCCAGTTATTTTAATGATCAGTTTAATAAATGTTCTCTTTACACGTGATTGAATAGTTTTTAAAAGATTACCATTAAATAAAAAATGAAATGGTTCAATAAAATTCGAAAAATTAACATAAAACCCTTATTTGCTTTCCTTGGAATTATTGAAATAAATTATAAAAATTTTATTTTTGATCGTTCAAATTTTGTAAAAAGCTCTCTTATCTTCATCGGCAGTTCCTTTTTTTTTTTTTTTTTTTTGAAATGAAATATAAATTTAAAAAGTTTTATTCGTTAAACGCTATTCAATTTAAATAAACTTGCTTTTAAGTGAAATAGACTTGCTTTTGATTTATTTTCTATCTAGAAATATTTTAAAGGCATTTTATAAACTTCACATAAAAAAAATTTTCGTCAGAGATCTATCACCATAAAACGTTCATCAAGAAAAATTATTATAATAATCTATTATGATTAAACTCTTGGATGAATTAAAATTTTATATTTTACCAGGTAAAAAGAATTTTATTTAGAATCCAGTAGAAAATATCCCCTTTAAATGTTTTCCCACACTTTGTAATAACAACTGTAAACTTTGAATAAAGTTGTGAAAGCTACGAAAGTCAGGTTCTTATTACATGCACAAAATGTTTCGTGCTCTGTAAAAATAAAAACTGAAGATACGCTTTAAATGTCATTATTTGGTTGTAAAAGCACTTAGGATGCTATCATATTAACCAATTTAACCCAATATTTGATACGGAATTATAATTTTTGAAGCAAAACTGAATACCAAATTCCATTTATCTATGTTGATACATTTTTTGAGTTATTGAATTAAAGTGCTTGTAAAAGAATTGGCTGAAGAATTTAGATGACAATCTAAATGCTACTCAATCCGTTGACAAATTTGGTTCCAATCCAACACAGGTCAATAATTTAAAGTAATAAATCGTATATTAAATTTTATCCACGCTGCTTTTTATGATTTATAATTATTGTGTTGTTGCGCTCAGAGAGAAATTTTCTGTAAATAGATTTCATTTATAATTTAAAGAAATCTACAAATTTGCTGTAAATATTGTGTATTAAATTTAAAATCTAGCTTACAGCGTTAATGAATTGTTTTCTTCACAGGTAGACAGATATAACTGACTGACCAATTTGTAGACCGAAATTGCTTCAAAAAATCGTTTTTTTTTTTTAAAGACTATATATACTGGAGAATTAAAAAATGCATTTTTTTTTCATAGAAAATATTTTTCTAACAACATCTTTTGGCCAAAACGCCTAAACTAAACCTCTAATACTGTATATTATTATTTCAATTGTTTTAAAGAGGAGCAAACGGGATGCGCTCCTCAGTAAGGGAAGAAAAACATGTTCACGCGGATGTCACGGGATGAGCAGATTTTGCTACATTTGAGTTACCCGTGGAAATCGCGGGATGATCAGCCAGAGGGATAATTCTAAAAATACTTTTTTTTGTAATACAGAGGTCTAAAATTTGGAAATACATTAAAATCATTTTTTGAAAATTACAGTACTTTCTGTTAATGTATTTTATATAAAAAAAAGTAAACAGTTAGAGATAGTTCCTGCAAAAGCAATAATATGATAAAAATTGGTTATAAATTTTAAAACGTTTTCCGTCATTCTTGTTCGAGCATTTAAAAACTGCAAAAATAAAGCAAAGGAGACAGAAAAATTAAAATTTTAATGAAAATTAAAAATTAATAGAATGCAACACAACTGTAAAAGTTCTAAACTTCGAAATGCAGTTTTGAAAATATTCTGCTTTTCTTACATATTTGTGCGTTTTGAAAAAGTTCTTTCGGCAAAATTTTATACAGAAACACCTGAAATGTATAAAAATAATCATGTATTTTTAATATAATTTCGTTGTTTAAACAAGCAGCAATTAAAGCAATTTTCTAAATTTTACAATTTCGTTACAGATTTGCAACATAGATATATCTATAATAGATGTTTAAAAAGTCGATTATTCGCTATTACTACGAAAAATTCAAGTTTCTTTCTTTTCAAAAATTTGAAAAATTGAATTAGGCTGTGGTTTACAGAAACTAATCTTAAATGTTTGCAGCTGAAATGCAATTTCAATCTAACGAAAAACAATGAAAAAAAGTCTCAAAAAAGAAATTCTACATAACTGAAAGAGATACGGTAAATTTACCTAAAAATTTCTACAATCCCTAGTAGCACTACATTAATACTCAAATGATCATTTTGAAAATAATTCTTTCTCAATGACATTTAAATTTATTCAAAGCTAAAATTTTATCCTTGATACTTTTTATTAATAATGCTTTGATTAAATTATAGTCACTAAAGGTAAACAAACTCATTGCTTTTCTTCCAAATTACCAATTAAAAAACTGAATCGCCATTTTCTATTTCTATATTACTATTCATAATATTATACAAAGCAAAATACATGCACAAATTTTCTGTTTGTAAGATCCAAATTTCCGAGAAACATAATCCAGTTATCTGGCAGATTTCAATATATTAGCAACTGACAGAATGGACTGTAAGATAATTTAAGCCTTCCTTTACCGATTTTTATTATCATCAGTTTTTCAATTTTTGAACCATTATTCAAGTTTTGGTATAGAATAAACAATAAGGAAAAAAACTTTTTTAATTAATTAAAGATTTTAATGTAATTTTTTAGATTATATCTATTGCACTCTATTGGAAAAAAGCTCTTGGTATTCTTTCAAATATTGTTAAAATAAATATTCATATTATGTAAATGTCAACCGGATTTAAACTGTATTTTAAAACTCTAGATAAATAAAGGGTTAAGTAAAATCGAAAGATTAAAAATAGTTTTAAAAAGTAAGGAAAATTCGATCCACCAGAATCATTGAAGTGGAAATAATTGACTACTTCCATTAATACGCTTGCCTGTAGAAATTAGCTGTTAAGCTATTATTCAAGTAAGCACTTTGATTATTAAGTTATGTCCAGTATATATATCAAAATGCGATTCTTTTTCTTTCAAAACTTATTGAATTGGAAATAATTTATACAGACAAAAGGTTAACAAATTTGATTCAATTTCAATAAATCCGTTCTGTATGAAAAGTAAAATTACTACTATCAGAATAAATGTTTTTAAAAATTACCATTAATAAAGGCCCGTATATCGGTCATCAATGAGGAGCCAGGAGCTGCAAAAAATAAATAATCGATAAGAATTTTTTAATAAATACTAGAAAATGTGATTGGAATCAATTAATATCCAGTTGACTCTTAATAAGTTATCTTAATCAATCTACATATTTGTTATAATAAAACTACAACTCGATCCTCCAATTCGGTCATTGATCTATTTTTGCCAATTTTTATTTATATAAAAACATATGACTCCTAGATTTGTCAACAGTGATCACATGTTCTTCTAACCCAGTATTATATTTTTAAGATAGATTTCAAAAACATTACTTCATCATTCATTCTCTATGAGAAAAACAGCTTAAAAATTCTCCAGTTTCAAAAACTGTACTAATTCCGAAATTTTTCATGTCATATAAAAATTTATGACATTTAAATACATCGTCATAAATCTCTTACTTCCCTCCACTTTTTAATGAGTTTGACGTAGACCTCGGACAGAGAATTGAGATAATTTGGCCAATAAATGTCCCACTTCATGAACATGTCTAACCAATTAGAATTCTTTATGTTTGTGGTGCAAGTGCAAATTGAGATAGTACTTTCATTTGATATAATAGGATATAATTAAGCAAAGTTGATTAATTTGAGAAAGTAAATGTTTTTTTAATAGGATGAAGGCCAAAGATGCTTTTCAACATTAATATTAAAATATTTGTGTTTGTTTCATCTGCTGTTCGTACACCTGTATCACAGCACAAGTATAACTATTCACAATTATATGTTAAGTAAAATGCACGATTGTACTTTTATCATATCCCCTCCGGGGTGGACTCCTCGAAAAATGGATGAGATGCTTCCAGTATGGCGGTTGGATCT
>JAPMOQ010016004.1:0-47554 GCA_026543055.1 Argiope trifasciata | reverse complement strand
GTGTGTGTGTGTGTGTGTGTGTGTGTGTGTGTGTGTGTGTGTGTGTGTGTGTGTGTGTGTGTGTGTGTGTGTGTGTGTGTGTGTGTGTGTGTGTGTGTGTGTGTGTGTGTGTGTGTGTGTGTGTGTGTGTGTGCGTGCGTGCGTGCATGCGTGCGTGTTGGTGCTTGACTGGCCAGACCTTTGGACCTACAGCTACCAAATTTGGCACATTTTCATCTATTTTCACCTGCACACTTTTCACGACACCTTGGAGGCCGGGAATGTGCCCTTTTTTCGAGTTTTTAATTAGAGTTTGAATTAATTAAAGAAATGCAACGATGGGCACGTGACTGGATAAAATGAAATGAATATAAAATGAGATATTTCCTGTAAAAAAGGGAAGGCAAAGGATTCTATGATCGTTTGCAATATTTAAATCATTAATTCAATAAATTATCTTTATTTATACAGGATTGAATTTATGCAGGATATGCATTCAAATTCCCGTACAATGGCCAATTTGTAAAATATTATTAATAGGCATATATATTGTTTAATACTATTAATTTGATCTAAATGAAATAAATAATCATATGTAGCTTGAGTCAAACAATGCATTTATGAATAATGAATTTTAGATTTCTTCATGCTTTGCTCTGTGAGCCATATTTTACAAAATATTTTTATTAATATTTTAAATAAAAGTTGCTACATCAATCAGTCTTCTAAATCAATAATTAAAACTGACTGATTTATAAAATTAAAGAATATTATTGGGAAAACGTGTTCTTTTTTAACTTTCCGTCCATCATCTTAAAGAAAATATTAATTTCAGGCCAATCAATGCCAGGAATTACTTCAAGTCTAATGAATATGTGATTGAATAGAAAATTTTAGAACGCATTACTCATAGCGAACCAACTGGTCGCCAAAGGCGGCTAGTGGCATATAAATTCATATACTATTAAAGAACGATTCTCCTTTAATGGTATATGAATTTATATAAGAGGTAAAAGGACGATCCTCTTGGAAAAGAAGTCATCCTCATTATCGTTCTCATCTTGAAATTTATGATGTTTGTCCTTAAAATAGGTCCTGTGCACCATCAAAAGATCAATTGCAATGGCTATTGAGAATATTTTACGGAGCAGACATGTCATCTGATGATGATGTGTCTGCATAAGAACAAAAAGAGGGGTTCAGTAGATTCTGAGGATAAAGACTTCAAGATACACAAGGGCAAATGTCTGGCTTCTTGCTCATATGAAGATTTTAAAGTATTTAACAGAAATAAAACAATGCTTAGCAAAATGTCAACTACAAGTTTTAAAAAAATTACTCTGTGATTCTGACCTTAATTTGCATGACAAGACTGTCAAAATATTCATCTCCCATGTCATCACAGGGACAAATGAAAATCCTTATGATAATAGTTACTCCAGAAGGGAATAAATTAGTCTTTTAAAACTTTAAAAAAAGTGATATCTTTTTGCCTTTAATGGATCCGGGAATGGCCTTGTTTAAATTCGTGCTGAATTTACAAATGGAGTAGTTTATCAGTAATTCAAGACAAGGTCATTTGCTCTTTGTTATCAACCAGTATTCTTTAGAAGAAACAGACAGCTCAGAAATATGTAGTCTTCAAAAAATCCGTGCTTTGAATAGTTAAGAAATATAACTATCCTAACTCGTTCTTTTGGTTTTAGCATGCACTTTAGTAACCTTTTAGTACAGAGTTTGAACTACTTCTAGTGCTATTTTTACTGCTGAAGCAAACTATTGCATTTTTTGATGGTTATGCTGTTTTAACTCAACCTTGTTCTAGCTTACAGTAAAAATATTAAGGTGCCCCATAAGTTTCTTTCTTATTTCTAATATGAAATAAATACACAATATTTGCTGTTTAAGATATTTTTTTGTTATGTAAGAACCCTTTTGCTGCATTACCTTCTTCCATCTCCCAGGAAGCCTCATGATGCCTTATTTCAAAAATAGTTGAGTTTTGGATCATAAACAACTCTCGATTTGTGCTTTTATTTTGCTGATGAGTTTAAAGCGCTTATCGCGAAGTTAATTAAAAAATTATAAGAAGTAATAATCATATGGAGTGAGATCTGGAAAGTAAGAAGGATGCGATAAAACTTCTTAACCAAACTATAAGAGCTTTTCTCTTACGATGAATGCTATATATGGTCCCATGTTGACATGACAATGAATAAAGCCTTGTCTTTTCATTAATTCTGACAATGTTTTCTTTCCTATTACAGATTTTAGTTGTTCCAATTGATGACAGTATTTCGAAGAATTTATTATTTCGCCTTGAAGAAGGAGTTCTTCGAAAATCACACCTTTATAATCCCACCAAATGGACAAAAGAACCGTTTTTTTGGTGTAATCCCAGCTTAGCTAGTAAAAGAACTCTGGTATAACTAAAAACTATGATATAAACGGCTAATAGATAAGCCTGCATGTTTGTACCATTCATAGCGAGATAATTAATATACCAGATAAGGCCATTCATAGCGAGATGAGAAAGAAACTTTTGGGATACCCTAATACAATACCGGTACAACTATACAGAAACTAATACAGTAATTGTTCCAGAAAGACAGTATTTCGTAAAATACAGTTTGGAAAAAAATGTTTCTAATATAGTAAAATGGCAATAATAAATTAATTGAACATATAGGAAAACATTAAAACCAACAATTCGATACAGGATCAACTTATCAAAATTAATTTCAAAGGAAACTTCCAATAACATTAAAAGAAATCTTTTCTAACTATGAAATCTTTTTTTTTTTCCTTCAACAAATATTTAGTGAAGTTTCACAAACTAAAGCTTGAAATATTGATCCGACATATTGTTATTTATTATTTTTTAATGTCTAGTCAGTTGGAAATTCTATATGGGAAAAAAAAGATAAAAAGAAAAATGTAGATAATATTTTAAAGGAAATAAATATATTTGAAAGTAAATTATTTCCTGTTTATTCATTTGTAACCGGAAACTCAAATACTTCTAACACTTGGAGTTGCAATAAATCTCGAGATAAAGTTTTTCTGACAATAATTCATTATTGACAATCATGATTGTTTATCTCGTAAACAAGAAGTGAGAATTTAACTTTGAGAGAAACTGAATGATTCTGTCTAAAGCACGTATAAGACAATATTTAGAATAATTTATAAACATTTCTGGCAGAAATCAAAATAATTCATGAATAATCAGCTCCATTTTAAACTGTAAAAAAAGTAAATAATACTATAAAAAATCCTAGAATTCTAGCACATTCTTACAAATAACATTAAACTAGAGACACATAAGCATCATTTATATTACGCATATTATGTATTTTATTAACTACTAGCCGCCTTTTGCGACCAGCTGGTTCGCCATGAGTAAAGCGTTCTAAAATTTTCAATTAAATCACATATTCATTAGCCTTGAAGTAATTCCGGGCATTGATTGACCTGAAATTAGTATTTTCTTTAAGATGATGGACGGAAAGTTCTAAAAGTACACCTTTTCCTAATAATATTCTTTAATTTTATAAATCAGTCAGTTTTAACCATCGGTTATGCTTCCAAAATATTAAAAAAAATTTCGATGATATGGCCAAAATATTAAATATGTTTTTTTAAAGAAAGCGAGAAAGGGGAAAAAAAGTATTAAATTAATGATACAGATACTGCAAACGATTACATAAATATGCCATTGAGTCGGGACTTCAATGCATATCCTGTCAAAATTCAATCAGGTTTACCGTAAATAAAGAAGATTTATTGAGTTAATGATATACATATTGCAAACGATTGTAGAAACCTTGGCTTTGCATTTATTTTTCAAAGAAAATATCACATTTTATATTTATTTTATTTTATCCAGTCACGTGCTGAAAGTTGTATTGCTTTAGATTTATTTTGCGATGATAATTTTTTTTTTATTTGAACTTCCGGTATTCTTTTATTTTATCCAGTCACGTGATAAAAACATGGTTAAAATATTTCTTTAAAAATTCATTAAAAATAGAAGTTTACATTATAAATTTAAAAAACTGATGCCATTAGAAAGCTAATTTTTTAATCTTTAAATTGATATAAAAATCAAGTTTGTGCAATAATATTTTCGGAAGTTATAGCGGAAAAACGTCTAAATTTCGCTTAAATTTTAATTAATTCAAATTCTAATTAAAAATTCGAAAAAAGGGCTCCGAGGTGCACATTCCGGACCTCCAAGGTATACATTTACCAAATTTGGTAGCTGTAGGTCCAACGGTCTGGCCTGTAGAGCGCCAACACACACACACACGCACACACACATTGAGCTTTATTATAAGTATAGATTAGTGATTAATTATTGAAATTGAATAAATAATCAAAGTATCATATTATTTTGAAATTCACAACAGCATTTTGAAGTAAATCAGGTATTATTTATCATCAATCGTTTTTTATTTGCCAATTTTTATTTATACTTATTAAGTGTAATTCTTTATTCATTTATTTATTTTTATAACTTATTTATTTATTTTTATGACTTATTTACTTATTTTATTTTATTCTTTATTTAAATTATTTATTTATTGCTATTTAAATTAATTATTATTTATTTACTTTATTATTTAATTTTTGTTTTAATTATGTATTTATTACTATTTTAATTAATTAGCATCATTTTATTATTTATTTTAATTATGTACTTATTGCTATTTAAATTATTATTTTATTCTTTATTTTATTGCTTAATTTTTTATTTGTATCTATGACTCAATTATTTAACAGGTTCTATTTATTCATTAAACTAGCATTTCATTTTTGCAACTTCAAGAGTGACATTTAAAACTGATCTCATATCTTTAAAGCTTAGTCACATTGACACTTGAAGCAGAAATGCATTTTGAATTTCCTCACATTCCCAACAATCAGTTAATTAAATTTAAACAAGAATTTTCATAACAAATATATACTTGCTACATTATTCCCTTCAATATGATGATGTTTAGCGACTGTCATACTATTTGTTAATTTTGGCATGCAATGTATGTATGATTAATTACATTTAAATGTTCGGCAAGGAAATTTCAAATTACCAAATTTGATAAATAATTACTCTCATAAATAGAAAAATTCCTTAAAAACCCATTCGATTTCGATTAATTTTTGATTTTATTTCGATTAATTTTTAGATAAAGAAATTAATCGAAAATTTAATGCACATTATTATAAAAATATTTTCTCATTGTTTTAAAAATAAAAAAACAACTTCCCTATATTTTTTTTCTGTTGTATGTCGTAGTTTGAATTAACAATTTTTTGAAAATAAAATAAAGATAGAGGATTCTAATTAGTAGACTACTAATAATCTACTAAATAAGAATTTATGTAATTAAAAATCAATATAATTTGATTTTTAAACTAAAAATTTTTCATTGAATTAAATTAATTGTTATAATTCTTATCTAATTACAAATTAATTAATTTTTTATTGCAAATTAATTATGCTGTAACAATGTTTCGAATAAAAGGTTTGGATTTCCTTTAATTTCAACATACATAATGCATATAGATTAATACCATTTACAATTCAGTGTGTTAAAAAAATAGTTTAAAACATTCTACATCGCAGATCTTGGTGTCTGATAGCTACCAGATTCAGTTCATAATTATTTTTTGGATGGTGGAAACACTATGAGAAAAGATTTTCCAAATTGTTAATAATTAATATAATTAAAAAAAATTTAATAATTTAAATACAAATTAATTATAATTCGAATAACAATTACTAATAATCTACTAAATAAGAATTTATGTTATTAAAAATCAATATAATTTGATTTTTAAATTAAAATTTTTTTATTGAATTTAATCAATTGTTATAATTTTTATTTAATTACAAATTAATTAATTTTTTATATTTTTGCTTAAATATTTTAAAGCTTATAATAGATGGCTGAATATCAAACCATATTTACTTTCCGATTGTAGCTTCAGATTTAAATTACTTTAATTCTTATAACTTCAGAAATGAAAGAAAAAAATATTCCGTCGAGCCGGAGTCGAACCAGCGACCTATGGATATCTGAATCTGAACACCTACAGTCCACCGCTCTGCCAACTGAGCTATCGACGGTCATACGAATGTTGTTTAGAATAGAACTTATCCAAACATTTAGGTCAACAGGTTGGCCGTTGAGCCAGTTACACTAAAGGGAGAAAAACGGACATCTGTTGATCCATACGAGGAAAAGAACGGTATCTTAAAGAAAAGGCGACTATCAGCTCACCAACATTCCACAAATTGCATATATAGGTTAGTCTGTAAATTTCTCTAACTTATCAAATATATATGGTAAAAAGAATATATAAAAGGAATGAGAAAGTTTAATTAAACCTTTCTTCTTCTTTCAGAATCAACTTTAAAAATTATTTATTTATTTATTGGGACCTAAGTTGCCCTGTCTCCGCTGGAATAGAAAGTACAGAACCTGTTTCTTTGAACTTTTCCATTCACTTTGTTACATAGGAATTCAGCGTCGTATGGTGTTATTTTCTAGTAAATGGTTCACAACCTTTTTTTCTAGAATAAGGCTATACCTTAGTTCGGTCAATCAAAGAATGCAATTAATTTTCTCTTTCTAATAAAACCATGTTTAGTAAGAAAATTCAAAAATGTAAGTAATTTTAAATTAAATTTTTAAAGGGAAAAAATAACCTATCAATTTTTTATTTTATTTATTTATATATTTATTTGCGAATTTTTTCAATTACACAAACTTGCAAAAGTTCCAAGATTTTAAAAAGTGTATGCACCTTGCTGTCACTTCGCATGAAAGCTTTTACCTAAGCTAAAGTTTTTATTTCTTTGCCGTTTCCATCAGCGAATTACACAAGTCTAATAACATATAAAAACATGTCATTCCAAAAATCAAACATAACTTATTGGATATAATAGAAGAAAACGATTGTAAATTACTGACTATTTATTCAATTTCATTTTTTTTTCCTCCAAATATTGCTCAAACTAATTTCTCCCCCTTCCCTTAAAAAAAGGAAAAGGAGGGGAAGAAAAAGAAAAGAGATTAATTGTTGGCGTTATTAGAGACAGAGATTATGGAATAACTGAGGAAACGAAAAAAGATTTTTTTTTTCAATTCCTATTAGTTCACACACGTCCAATATATATTTATTTATTGCTCAAATTTTCAATCGTTAATAAAATACTTTTTATTCCTCCACTCATGTTCAAATGCATTTTTTAAACTTGTAGTGGATGACTCGTAATGCTAATACAGTTTTGTTTAAAAAAAATATTAATTCATTAATAAAATTTAATTAATTTTTAATACTTGAAATAGAGTTTTAGCAGTTATTAAAGAAAACTGAAATCAAAAGACAATAGTTCAAGCGGTAGAATGCAAGGATTGCAGTATTTTTCACGTGAAGATAAAGAATACCATTGTTAACCTAAACAGGAATAGAATTTAATTTTTTAGTTTACTTGTTTATATAAATGACCGAAAGATATTGTAAATTAAATAAGCTGAGATATTGGGAATTATATATGATGAATTAAAAAATATGAATTTAAGCTATAGTGAAATACGCCAAATTCTACACTATTTTGTTTTCATCACTGCTATTTTTTAACCTTTTGCAATTGATCATACTATTTAACAACTGATTATTAAAAATATTTACTTATTATATTATTTGAAATTCTGCATTTCTTTTACAAAAAAGAAAATTAATTTTAACTAATCAATATCTACAATTCCCTAATTTTAAAAGAAGTTTCAATAAAATAGCTTTTTTTAAATACTTTTACACCTTTCACTATTTATTTAAATTTAAACTTCGGTAAAGAATTTTAAAAATTCTGCTACTATGGGCAAGACAAATACGTTTGCAGATATAAAGAGATAAGATAAAAAGAAGTAATATATACAAGATTTTAAATCAAGAAATTAAATAGAATCATGAATGCTATTTTTTAATATAATTCAAAAGTCAGATTTAAAAATAGCATCCATTCATTAATCTACTAATGTGATAATTGGGAAATAAATTTATATCAAGTAGTGTACAGCGATTTAATTTGTATGCATGATCTAGTCAAAATTAAGGATAACGTAATTTTACTCAAGAAAAATAAAATCAAAATTGCCCCTTTTAAAAATTCTTCAGAATTAATCTATCCAAAATTGCTATAAATTTTAGATATCAATATTTTTCGAAATCAAATTTCCTTCCATTTTAATAAACAAAATTTGTTAACTCATTTAAAGAACCCGATTTACATACAATCACTTCAATGCAAACTTATCGACCAATCGATCATCCACTGCTAACATCTAAGACGGAAAACTCAATTTTCTGCTACCATTAATCCTCTAATCTGTAGCACGAGAAACAAGATATCGGAAGTTCTGAGACATCCCAATTATTATCTGCTTAACACACTCTATGCACGCAAACCCGATAGCCCAAGTAACTGCGACCGTTGCTGAACTCGCCTTAAAGTGTAGAATCCGAAAATGTGGGACGGAATGTAAACCATTTCCAGCATGCAAAGCGAAATAATTGACCACAAATTGTTAAAAACTGTCAATGCCACAGATTTTCTAGACTTTTAAAAAGAAAAATGGATTCTAAAAACGCAATTCAGCATGTGTGTTCGCTTTTATAGGTAATATCCATTATCTTTTATAAAAGAAGTATGACATATTGAACACAAACTGAAGATGTAGAATACTACTAGTACAGATGTACAAATGTAATAAAGATAAGAAATTATGTAAATATCGAAATTTAAAAAGAGAAAATTGTATTCATTTACTGAAATTGAGCTCATTTTGGTCGCGTTTTCAGATCAGTGATCATTTAAATAAGATGCAAAAAGTAAAATATAAATTACAAAATTCGGATGAAAAGCTATTGTAACAAATCATAATATTTAAATGAATTATTTTAATTTACGAAAAAACATATGTAAAATATATTACTTGTCCTTGAAATAACTTATTCGACCTCATCCAAAATAATTCAAGTAATTTTTTAGCAGAAAAGTTTGTATAAATATACATATTGAGTAGATATTCGGTAATTATCTTTTTTTCAAGCTGAATTGATGGAGCATATAATTTTCCAGGATGTTATTACAACAATTACGAAATACTGGATCATAGTGAATGTTGTATGGCATACATTTTCAAGCAATTAAGCCGTTTGAAAAAGAGGATGTCTGAAAAGTTTACGACATTATGAATAACTGTTTCTTAATTTATTTCCATTAAGAATTACTTCATAGAATGATAATACTATGCATAACCAAATTAAACATTAACAATCAATTTTATATTGCAAAAAAATGAATAAAATGAAATTTAAAAAAGCTGAAGAAAGAAGGAATCCAGCCTGAAGACTTTATCCATGGTCACCATCAAGAAAAATTTACTTTATCAATTAGCTTTATATTATTTTAATTTTATAAACTGTAATTTCTTATTCTGGGAAAACATGAAGACCATTTTGGATCTGAAGTTTCAATATGATCAGATGAAAATGATTACATATATAGCAAACAGAGAAATTTCCATTCCAATTCAAATGGTTACTTGAAATATGTTATACATGTATTCATAGAATTCGAATTAGTAGATACTTATGCTAATTGAATTTTGTTGCTACTGTTATTTTTGTTACCTTCTTGACTAGCAATAGTGATCTCTTCTTTCGTGTCCGTTCTAATAAAAATGTTATTCTCCTTTCCTCACATAAAAATAAGCATCATAGCCATAGATATTCACATATACATTACATGGGGTTTAGGAATGATAATTTCAAAATGTTTGGTGAGAATCTACAATTTCTACTGACTATCGTGAGATCTTTGGTAATTCTTTTGACAATTAATACCTGGTTAATGCACAAATGTCCAAAAATTAAATTGGTATTTAGGGTCACTTTTTTTTCCTGAACGATTGAAATAAAACTTTGTTACAGCACTACAACTGCAACCACAAGTTCACAAACCAAATCTTCTGTCATTACTTTTTTTTTCGGTAATTGTATTTACATACATAGGAAAGTTCTGATCGGCAGAGAGTCATCTCTTTGATAGAATTGATTCAAAATCTGATGATATAATATTTCAGATGATAAAAAAGAGTTGTAAATTTAATTCATCTAGATCATAACATTTTTCTTGGGTATCTTACTCATTTGTATAGTATTCACTTTATCTTAATCGATTCCTTTCAAAATTTCAGAAATATAAAACTTTGCTCTGAAGACCATATATCAGATTCCTGTCGTAATTCAAAGACTCGTTACTTGGTCAATTTTGGTCGCAAAAACGTTGATTTTTTTTGTTGTTGTTATTGAAAATGCTAGAATATCAAGAAAATTTTACTGAATATAACTAATAGAACCAGGAGCGATATAAATATTTTTATCATTATTTTTAAGCATTCTATTAATTCACTCAAAGCAATATATAATATTTTAGATTACAAATCATTTTTGATTGGGAATGTATAGATTTTTCGCAAACAATTTAGAAATTAGTTATTGGAACACCTGTATACAGACTCCTGCATGTAAAGTACAGACGATAATAAAAAAAATGAGTTTATGAAAATTATATTAAAAAGATGCATGAAAAATTTATTTAATCTTGAAAATATTTTGTGCTGGAAACGAAACGATGTTCTAATATTTGTGTAATAACGATAATTCAAGGAAGAAAAACAAAAATTACTTACTAATGTACATCCCACAAAAGCTAGGAAAGGGATCAGTATTAGCCGAAGACAAGGGGTCGTTAAATCTTCATCGAAATCATCGAGTTCCTCCTAAAATATAATTCAGAATAGCAGTGAACTAATTTCAGAATTTTAAAAAATATTCTTTATTTTTATAGTTTATCCATCTTTTGTTTACCTTCGTTTTGTAAATATCATATCGACGGATAGGCCGTCTGAATTACGTTTGATAGAAATCTACAAATTATATGTAAAGATCTGATACCGAATTTCATCTTTCCAGATGCTCAAAGTGCTTTCATGTTATCTTGTTCACAGGTAGGCAGACCCATAATAATCGGAAAACTTGTTTTTCAAACAACTACAAATCAATAAAAATTGTGTAAAAACCAAATACTAAATTTCATCTATCCGGATGCTCAAAGCATTTTTGCGTTATCTTGTTCATAAGCAACTAAAAGATATAATTCGATGGGAGGTTTTTTTATGCAGGAATGACTGAAACGTGTAGATTTGTAAAATTTACGATCTCGAATTCTGTTAATAATTTCAATACTTTCTCTTCATATTCTTCATGTACGAGAAAGTGAAAAGTCTTTGCATTTTGAAAATACAAGAACTTTCAATCAGCAAGTTCAAATTTGAAATACCTAAAAATTGAAAGTTTTTTAATTGATGGAAGGACAATTTTCATTGAACATTTGTAATATTGACAGAAAAACAAGCAACATTGTAAAAAAAATTTCAATTCTAAGAAAATATAACAAAATAGAGTCAAATATCTAACTGCAGGATAATGTAGAAAATGTGGCAATTAGACTGCTTTCTTTGGCTGTAGATCGTAATTTAAATATTTCAAGCTCAGATGATAGCACTTGTTTATGTGCATAATACATAAGAAATATTTTGTCTTCCATACAACATGATGACTAAACAAAAATTTTTAAAAAGTTATTATTATTATTATTAGATCAAATGCAGTAATTTATATAACGCCATAATCTAAACTAAATACAGCATAGAAAGACACCAACATTTACGAGATTCAACAAAATTTATAAAAAATAGATTATATTAAATGGGAATTAAACACAAAAAATTATTGCTTGAGACTGCATAAGTGAAAAAATAGATCTTAGTTGTAGCGGCGTTGCATTGAATTCCAGTCAATTAATGTATTTCGCAATAGTTGGAGTAATGATATTCCTCTTTGCACAAGCATAGTTCACGACTTAATATCAGTAGCCTATTTTCTCTCCTAATTTCATATCAGTCAGCTCTATCTTCTAATTTCTGGAGAGTATTTTGCAAGAGTTCTACTTCTAAAGGGTTGATGGATTTCTACAAATCTACACAAACAACAACTAACCATTTTGTTTTTCTCTTGCTTTGGACGAGAACATGTTTCTCAAATTTATTTACAATGAGAACAATGTCTAACTGTCAAGAATTTGCCACACTCTAGGCAGGCTCACGTTTTAGCCATCGTAGGCACGAATTCGGTGTTATAGGAGGTCACAGGGCAGAATCGTTGGATCACTACAAGTGAAACTACTGCTGAACTGTCGATAATCAAAGGAATTATGTTTATAGACATCACATAGTCCATAAAAAGACTTCTTTATGGCAAAGTTTGTGAATAGTGGGTGCTCAAGGAACTTTCAGTAACTCAGAAGTCTTTACAAGGAAGTTATTCTCTCCTTTTCTACGCGTTGAAGTCAGTATTACAATGTCAATAAGAATTATTCGTAGTTCTACAAGTAATTCTCATTGGCATTGATGATCTACTTGTTCTTTAGTGATATTATACGTTCTACATGAAATCTTATTAAAACACTGTTATTAAAATGTGTTTGAATAAAACTGTCTCTTTAAATTGTATCTGTAACAGTAAACTGTTAAGTCTCTTTTTCATTTGGATGCACCTTATAGTATTAAATCAGTTTTGTTTATTTATACACTCACAGCTGAATGTACCTGTCAGGTCTCTAACCACTCTGGGACTGTTCTGTCTGTCCTAAAAAGGATTTGAAGTGAAGAGTAGAACAGCTTCACAGGGGTGGAAGTCATGATGATTGTTTAGGAGTCTGGAAGCGGAGAGTGGGCATCATTTATAGAAATTCTGGAGAAAACTAAATATTCCTGTCTGGCATGTGCAGTTGTTACAATAAAGAGAGCGGGATTCCACCACCACCTCCTCCACGCAGCTGTTCTTCTACCCTTCACTTCACATACTTAAAAAGTATGTAAAGTGATGGCATACAGAACAGTCCCAGGGTGGTTAGAGACATGACAGTACCTATGATTGCTAAAGTACCTGGGGGGAAAAAAATTAATGAACATCTGCTAACAGTAACATCTGCTTGTGTGTGTGTGTGTGTGTGTGTGTGTGTGTGTGTGTGTGTGTGTCTTGAAATTCAAAGAATAATCTTATCAATGATGCCAATGTTTTAACTTATAAAAAGGTTTTATTTGTAATGAATTTTTAAAAAATATTTTTAATCATGTTTTCAGACAATGTATTTTGCACAAAATGAAAATAAAATTTAGCTTGCAGAAGCACGTTATGAGTGCTTAGAAAACATCAGCTTTTATCAGCCCACCACTAAAAATTAAAAAAGTAAAATGTAGGTTAACTCTTACTGCAAATAAATTTAGGAAAGTTCAATATACAGTACGTTTTTAAAATCTACGTATTCTCCATCGATTTTCTTGAAGAAAACACTTTCTGGACTTTCACCAAGGCTGACTGTCTAAAATAATGTAATTATTGATTTGAAAAATAATATATTTATAGCTTTATAACTTGATCAGGCTTGAAATGATTGAAATGTACGACTGTCATATTTTACTGAATATGCTTTGTAGGATCAAAGGATTATATAAAATTTATTCACAATTGTTTTGAGATATATATTTATTGATTAAAATAAAATAAAATATTATTTATTATATTAATTTGAATGTAAAACGTTTTAAATATTAATATTAATTTGAATTTATCATATTAATTTGAATGTATTTTTTTGAATGTAAAACTGAATGTTTTGGCAAATTAGAAAATTTTTATTGAATAATTCTAAGAAATAAAGCATAATTTTAAAAGGATTTTCTGTGGTGCATGTAAAATTACAATGCTGAAGTATTCGATCTCCTGTAGTTATATTTTTAAAAAATGTTAAATTTCAGCAGAACCTTTTTTTGTGTTTATTGAAGTTTTATATCTTCCTTTTCAAATTAAAATTAAAATATTACAAGAATTGATAGAAAGTTAGAGAGATATACAATCCAATGTACTGAATATAATATTATAGTATGAGTTATATGACTATAAATATTTGAAACTGAAAAATATTTTAGCTGTTAAGAGGCCAAGATACATAAATATTTAAATAAAATTTCAGAGACTCCTAATGAACTAGAACACTATTTTTTTTAAAAATTAATTCATGTTAAGAATTTATTAAACATTGAATGAATATTTTTAAACAACTGGAAACTGCTAAACTTACCCAGTAAGTTACAGACACATAAATAGCTGCAGACAGTAAACAGAATATTGTTAATATGGTAAACAAGATCCAAGGTATTATTTTTTCTCGTTGCTCCTGGAAATCACAAATAATTTTATTTGATAAACAAATATCAAACTACGCCTTGATCACAAAAAGTCTATGAAATAAGCTTAATAAAACATTTTAACATTATATTTTAAACTAATTTATCGTAGAAATTCAACGTTATAAAGAATTCTCTATCTTGCATAAAATCATTAACAATGGGAATCAAGCTTTTATTTAAATACAACTTACCTCGGCTATAGCTCGCTTTAAATTTGTACCGCTCCGAATATAGCATATAGCATAAACTACAGCACTAAATGAAAATGCTTTAATAACTAAAAAAAGAAAATATTGCGTTCAATCATGGAAAAAAAAAACATTTTTAATTTAAATTGGAGAAAAGGTGTCGAACTCAAATGATATATTATGCAATATCAAATAAATAAGTTCAAAGCTCAGGGGTAAATTATTCAGAAACAATTAGTTTTCATAGAAACGTAAATTTATTTCAAAATTGATCTAAAGTGTATGTTCAGTAATTTTGAATTAGACAGAATTATTTCATTTTATAAGTGAAAATAATTGTTCGTTTAATACTTCTGCGCATGGAAACAGTTTCATAATTCTAATGTTTATTAATTTGGCTCCCAAATATTCATAAAATTCAAACAACGCAATTTCTTTGTCTCCAAATATACATATTTGATCTCAATTACTTACATTTGTATATTAATGCGTGTATCTAAACACAGTATAAAATGAAGTCTCCTAAAAGTGTTTGCATGTTTGAAAGAGAAAACTCAAGAAATATTTAACTGATATAAGAGATATTTGCACCATTTTGTAGGACATTTATATGGGAAGGTTTTAGTACATTTAAGTCATATCAAAATTTTAAAAAAGGAATTTTTATAGTTGCGATTTTAATTATTTTCCTACTACGATTCGTGCATGCAGCATCTGTTCTTTGCACTTAACCGCACATAAGTGAAATTGTGCATGTGCAAATAGAAAAAGCTGTGGTATTTGTATAAGATACATTTCTGTGCTCAGTTCTGATTTTAAACTGCTATCCGATTAAGCCCAAAGATGGGAATTTCAACTTTGGTAGGAGCACATTCAATGCCCAAGCGCTTCCTTTGTTGCGCTATAATGGAAATGAAGAGGAAAGTAACTTTCGATTAACGAATATTAAAGAAAGAATGTCCACACTAAAAGTGAATTCACACGAGACTAACTATTGCGCACCATAGAAGATCATGACTACTTCCGGAAAATCACGTGACCAAAACAGGATAATGGCAAATAGTTGTCCCGTCGGACAACCCGTTGACCATTGTCCCAACGACGTTGTCTCAACTGTTCATATGAGGACAATACAGGGACAACAGCAAAGAAGCAACAATTGCGCTCAATAGTTAGCCTGGTGTGAACCCACCTTTAGGGAAGGGGAGTTTTCTTTAAAACGTACTGCAAGTGAATTACAGAGACAGAATTAATTTTATGAGGAGCAAAATTATCACCCTACCAGTAGAGTTTACTATTATGAAGCAAGCTTAATTTTATTTTCATATCAAGTTATACAGAGTAGATAAACAATTATGCAACAGTGACTTGTTTGTATAGTTTTAAATTTTAAAATAGGTTTTCTACTGCATATTTTTAGTAAATTATTTTGTCAATAAAAATAGTTTTTTAAATAATTTTACAATATAAATATATTTGAATGTTTACAATAAAAAATTGTTTTGTAGTTATATTTGATAATTTCTATTTTTCTGTTTATTTGATGTTTGCTGGGCATGCCCATGTCATATCTGGTGGAGGCTAGGCTTAAGTTTAAAGCTAATTTCTCCTTTTGGATGTTATGCCACTGACAACACTGCGGATACTACTAGTTTGTAATGATTAATTGACCATGAAGGACATGCGATATTCTTCAGAAAACGATTTAATTCATTTGTAGTATAAAATATTTTTTAAATTCATGATCTTTTTTAAAAAATAATTTTTACTTCACAGAAAGCTTAGAAAAAAATATGTTCTTAACTTATTTTATAAGCTTTAATAAAAAATAAATCGTGTAAGCGAACCAAAAACAAAGCAGTCCTGACATTTCACTCTTCTTGGATGTTCGATCGAAAAAATGAAAAAAAAAAAAAACCAAAAAGTTTTACTTTTTTTGGTTTTTATGGCCATTTTTTAGATAATATTTGTAGCAAATTAATTGGCATCAACACATATCAAATAAAAATTTATATAAATGATCTTACGTCCATCATCCTCTCGTGAAGTTCTGAAGAAAAGGTGTGTGGCAGCTAAAATTATTATAACAGAAATTACCTGAAACAGAAAAAAATACTACCGTCAACTTTTTTTGTTTCTTGCTTTAATAATATAATCATCGAATAGAATAAATCTATATTTAATTTGTAGCTCCTTGCTCTATCACTTTACTCAACACGTGAATCACCTGTGATTCATACATGCTATCTAATAATATATTTTCTTCTCTACCAAAATTAAAAGTGAAAAATACTTCTGAGCATATAATTAGATAGTGGTCCGAATTACTGTCGTCAACTATAGCAGCGATCGTTTAAAGCTTAGATTCGTTTGAAATCTATCCATCCAAAAGTTTAGTTCAGTTTTATTTAAGTTCCGTTATTTAAAACAACACTAGAAGTATTTTGAGACGGTACTCTTAATTTTGAACGGCGACAACATTTCATTCGGCATTCCTCCAAACTTTCTCCTTCTCCAACCTTGCATACCCCACCACCGGGAGGAAGTTTGGTCCTGCCAAATTTAATGTGCACCAGGCCCATGTATACGATGGTTCTTCGGAGGAAGCGGGTCTTGAACCTAAAATCATAACCTTACCTCCAGGCCACCATTGCTCTCCAATCCAAGAGTTTTTCTTGTGACGGTCAGAGCATTCGGTTGCATATACAAATCTGATAACTCAAAAGCACAACGATGGGTGTCCTGGTTTCGAATCCCGTTTCGGGCATGGTTGTTATTCTGTGTTCTATCTGTGAGAAGTGTGAATGCACCCTCTCTGTAAAAAGGGTTTGTACAAGCGAATGTGAAATAGATAAGTTATACTTTTGGATCTAGTTGGCGCTACTGAAAAAACAGGGGAAGCTAATTTAGGCTTAAATCATTGATAATTTTCAGTCGGCGGGCTTGTGAAGTGCCATGGATAACAACAAAACGCAACAACTTAGAAAAAATAAAATTTGGTGTTTATCTTTTTGCTCAGATTATAGTTCTGTATCAAATTTTGTTATCAATCGGTCTATAAAAGTGCACCTAAAATGCAAGCTCAGTTTTCTTCACCGTACATTCCAACGCAAAAGTCCATGGGCGTTAATAAAAATTAATATCTAGAAGTCAAAATCTAGCCCTCCGTGACCTTTCAAGATCTTACCCAAGGTATATGCATGAGGGAGAAAGATAATACGGGTTTTTATTATGAAATATGATAAAGTTTTGAAATGAATCCTCCCGCAGGTTTACTTCTGTTGTATTCGAAATCTAATAATTATTAGAAAAGATAATGCACAGAAATTTGAAATTCCTTCATCTTGCAACGCACTAAAATGCCTCTTTTCCATCAATTATAAAATTTTCATTTTTAAAATTTGTTTTGAATAAATGAATTAGTTTTTTAAATGTTATAATTATTTCATTTGTTAAGCGAAGTATTTATATCAAATAATTCAAAGTTTTTAAGTTTAATCTAAAATTTTGTTTTTAATTGTGTGTTTATTTTCATCGCACTTTTCATTCTTATTACTGAAAATAAAAATATTGCTGTGCAGATTAATTATTCAATCTAAACAAGATAATGCACTGATTTCAAAATTAGATTATACTAAAACTGAAAAATATTAAAAATTGCTTCCCGTATTTCATTAGATAAAATAATTTTTATTATGTTAATAATTTTAATTATACATGCAAAACCAAATCCCATTCAGGTCCAAATCTTGCAATACTGATCAAACTTTCCCATTACTGAGCAAAAAATCCTCTATAATGAAATCAAAAGATTAGCATCCCAGTTCTTTATCAAACAAATCGCAAATGGTGCTCAGTCTATATATATATATATATGATTAAACGCTTAGCCTTGTCATTCAGTTGACTAAAGAAGGTGAAATTACTGTAGTCAGCATGCTTCAAGAAATAAACATTTCTTCAAGCCAAATTATAATTCTTACGTCTGTCATAATATAATTTGCAAAATGTTCCTTTCCAAGTTCATTCTCCAAAACAAGGTCCAACGCATTTCCAACATCGAAATTCTCTTTCCAAAAACTTTCAATTAAGAGCTCTTCCATCATCATCACAGGTGCATTTAAATAGCAATCTGTCTCTTTATCACAGGCTTATCGAACACACTTTTGTTATAGAATTCATCTTAATTCCATCTTTATAGCCGTAGCTTTAATAGTCTATTAAATCACTGCTGAGCTCACAATTCCAAAATAAAGTCTACTCTTGTTAATATATAGTTTTTCCAGTTCTTCAAGTTTTGAAAAATTTATCTATCAAATCCCCAAAAGGTATTCGCGTATTAACTCTAGTTAGAAAAAAACGCAACAAGAAAATCGCATTACTTTAGACTCCTGGGCATTCGAATATTGGATTATAAAAGCGGATTATCACACAAAAACGGTCGCAGTGTTGAATTTCATATTTAAGCGGATTGCTGTCGAAGATATATTTACTTAGTATCAGAAAGTATCGCATCAATAAAGTATCATTTATCAAAATATCAAGTACCAATAAATTCTAAGAGATATTCTATAAATTATAATATGATTGAAAAATGGAAGAAATGATGTAATAACACGCATAATTTCCCAGATGATTTATCGAATTTCTGCCAGCACTACTGAATAAATTTAAACTTTATAATAACCCTTATCGTCTCTTTTGTAACTAAGAAAATGAACATATTTTCATGCCCCGAAATATTTTATGGAATGAACTTTTAGTGCAAGGTCACTTTTAATCACTATGAAATTTCCTCCTCTAAAGCTGTGCTTTAAAATATTCTTTTTTATAAGAGAAGTGTGCAAATTTTCTTTCCATCACTGGGGCTATTTGGTATTATTCTCTGCCATTAAGGAGAGACAAGACAACCTTTATTGTTAAAGATCCCAATTTATTCTTTTCAATAATAATAATAAATGTCAATTATTTTTTGATACAGAGTTTTGCTGTCACTTTTTTGCGGATTTTTGTTTTCACACATAAAAACAAAAATCTCCATAAAATACTTGACACACAAGACATTTAAATATTGGCAAATGTTTGTTTAACTGGACAGCTTGATTGATTTCTTTAATCCTTCTATTTCTTATGATTAAATATTATAAGAAAGATTTAGCTGTTATTCATGTTCATTTGGCTATTTATTCATAGAAAATACAGTAGGATTTAAATTTAATGTCTGGTTTCTTGCCAAAAATTTTAAAAAATTGTGCCTACTTCCCTAAAATTCGCCAAAAAAAAAAAAAAAAACGATATTTTGGTGAGATACAAGGTAAGGCAGCAAATGGCTTTTAGGGGTACGATGAAAAGTTATCAAAACATTAATAGGCATAAAATTTGGCCAGTGAACATTAATTTTAAGGCGGGCAAAAAAATGCTTATCATGAAATTAGTATTTATAGAGGTCAACCAATTTACAAAACGGATGCCAATTACCTCATAAAGAATTAAAATAGATTTCTACTCAGATTTTAAATTATATTATTACATGGGGAATAAATACCTGCATAATTTTATGCGTTTTGTACAGTATACATAAATTTTGTTATTTAAGTGGGGTTTTTTTTTTTTTAGCTTTTAATTGCAGCTGACCTGCAACGTTTGTTAATCTAATTGTCCTTAGCCTGTTGTCTATCACAATACTAAGAACATAGTGTAATAAAAAGGATGCCAACTATTATAGATTTAAAACAAGAAAAATTGGTTATGTATTCCTATTAATAATTGAACTATTCAAAACCCAATAGATATCTTAAACCCATTATCAAAGAAGAAAAATTAAAATTTGTATCATAAAATTTTATTCTTTACATTTAATTGAAAGAAAAATACTTTTAAACGATTATTAACTTCTTAAACGTGCAATTGGTAATTTTTAGTTCTTGCCGGCTGATAAAATCTTTTGACGTTTGCTTTCAAAATTCAAAAATTTTCAACAATAAACTTCGTAACAAACTTATTATACTTTTATATTTATTACTTTAATATTCTTTTGCAATATATACTTAATTATATGATATTCATAATTATATTTCATTATTTTTGATGAAGGATTGACAATTTGAAAACAACTAATATGTATTAAGGAATCTATGATTTCATCTTGCCCATAGGAATTTTTAATTTTTAAAAGCGCTCAAACCAGTTTTCATATATGATCACTGTAATCTAAATTTTTCACAAAATTCACATCTTAAATTTATCTTATAAGCAAAGATACAAAAAAAGTAATAACAGAAGTCACTTTTGGTTTCAGAATGTTACTGCCGGCTTAATTACTTCAAAGTATATTATAATCATTGTAACTTTTTTCTAACATATTTAGGAAAACATGGTACTTTCTGGAAAAAGTAAAGTATGGTAGTAAAGTCCTGGATGGAAAGTGATTGAAAATTGATGTTTTCAAAGTTGTCAGATTTCTTAAAACAGTATCAAATACGAGGGAACGAAATAAATACTGTGTTCTAATGACATTTTCCCTTCTAGAGCTCGTAGAATGAATAATGAGCATATGTAATTTTGTGCACAATGAATAATGATTCATTTGTTTGGGAAATTTGAATCGTCTTGCACATGGAATCCAATTTTTTTTTTTTTTTCGAGAAACCTAAAGACAAAAATGATAAAAATATTACAGGTGATCAAATTATTTAAGTCTTGTAGTTTTCTTTAAATTATTGGCTAAAAGTTTCTTCCATCTACAATTAACTTTCTTATTATTACAGACAGTAATAGTGTAGGGATTGGTTTAGGCTATTAATAGTTATTTATATATTTTGCTTCTAAATGGTATGTTATAACATGAACATCCTTGTGAATGTATTAATTACTACAATACATTCACAAGGATGCTCATGAATCTGCACTGAAATTTACCAACTCATACAGTTATTTATCAGTTTATCATCAAAAAGATCGTTCTAATTTAATTTAAATTTTTTTGAACATTGCAATATTAGCTGTTTTAGAATTTCAATTGTTTAGTGATGATTGCTATGCTAAAGAGCATTGTTGATTACAAGTATATCATCAATAAATATTATATACCCAATAACTGCTGCTCCATTACCCCTTTAACTATACTAACTCAAACATGTTGCCATTTTGCCATCTACAACTTACGACATTCGTCGATCAAACCTACCTGCATTTACATTGAACCCTTGTCTATGCCAATAACACTAAGATATGTGATATTTTTATTATATTACTAGCTGGTACCCGATTCGTTGCTGCCGCAGAAGAAATAATTCTGGAAATATCGTTTGAAACTTAAAATAACTATCTTGTTTAATTAGGAATGATTGAAAGAATATTATTTAATTTAGTATCGGAAATGAATACATTCATTGAAATTGAGTGATATATAAAGGATAAATGTAAATAATATTAAATCTACTTTTTTAAACTTTATTATTCCAGACTTTAGGATTGACAATATTTTTTTCCCATCTTCAGCAGAAACAAATAAGTGCAAGCAATAAGTTGTCGAAGTTTCATCGCAACCGGATGCGCGGTACAGTAGCGCATAAGGGTCATACAGACAAACATTCAGTTTTATTTCTATAGAAAATATAGTATTAAAAAGAACTGAAAGCAAAATTTCAAATTTGTTTTGTTTCTTGAATCTCCTGGACAAATAGAAATGAAAAAAATTAAATCATATTCAAATTAGATTTCATTCAAGATAATTGACATTTTATATGATTATTTCTAATTTACAGTTTGGCGATTTAAATAGCAGTTATTTCATCTAAAGTTACTTGCGCCTAACATCGAAAATTTTCGGTGTGGTTTTTCATTTATCATTGTTCTATGCTTTAAACTTAAATCAGCTAGTTAAACATAGTAATTTTTAAACAATTTTAAAATAGATACAATAAGTTGACTTATTTTCATAATAAAAATAGCTCCGAGGTCTAGTACGCTTAGTTTTAATGCGTAGCAAAAGCCATCATTAGTTTAAAGACAAATATCAAGCAATTTTTATGTAAATCTCTGGGCACGAAGGTTAATAAACGAACTCAACGAGCGTTAAAGAAAAATATCGCATCGATTAAATAAGAAAATTATTTTTTACCTTACCACACACCCACATCGATACAAAATTCATTAATCGACTTTTTCCTGTTTTGTACTCTTCAAAATTTTCAATATAAGAAAAAAAAAATTATTAAAAAAAATTGGGGCGAATTCTCTGATTGTAAATCGTATTTACATACTTAGAATCTATGAGTTGCAACCGCAAATTGAAAATTTCATGTTTCATTTGCTTGAATTGGATTCTTTTTATTGTGTTTCTTAGCTTAACCACTTGATATACGAATTTACTTCACTTCCTGATTAAATGACGAACTTAATAGCTTCCTAATTTGAAAATTTACTATTATTTTAATTCCTTTAATAATAATTTTTTCAAGTGACTATTCATTTTAAATTATTTAATATTTTTCACTTAATTGCAGATTAAAAATTAAAAATTCAATAATTCGATGCCCGCTTCAAACACGTCATTGTATGCGATGTGATTAAGTATTTAAATTCACCTTAACACTTTGAAGAAAATCTTCGGAAAGCCAGACACCTTCTATACCGATGCAGTTTTAAAATGGAAATCAGTTGGAATTCTGATGCAAACGCACTTGATTACTGCTCATTCTGAAATTCCCAGCGCCCCCCCCCCCCTTCACCAAAGCTTTTACATAAGCTTCAGAAATCGTTTATTTCAGCAAAATAGAGATGAGAGGAAAGATGAAACGCGATGTTTACATTTAGCAATAAGGTAAATTCGGATTATTCGCGGACTTAAAAGAAGTAATAACAATTCGTCTTTTTATCCACCACTTCTTATGCAAATGCAAGCGACAAAGAGTGACAGTTTCAAAATACTGAAACGAACTATACACGCCCGTACTTTGTATCTTATGGCTGATATTAAATAAGTTTTTTGGCATCCTGATATAGCGGTAGCGCATCTTCCCCATGATCCGGGCATGTTTCTTCTCCCTCTGCTCTATCTGTGAGATGTGTGATTGTGCCCTTCTGTAAAAAGAAGTTATGCGTGATTGGTAAAGTCGTACTCTTGACCCTAGTTGGCGCTACTAGAACAAAGAAGCGCACCCTATCGGCTTAAATCGCTGCCTCGTAAAAGCGGGCTGGCCCAATTGCAAGCGCCATAGCTTAGTTTAGTTATATTAACGTCTAACGTCCCGTTTTGAAGCAACATTAGGGTTATTTTGGGACTTAACTAGTAATTTTGAACCGCGGTCAGATGATGAGGACGACACCTGATCTGGCACCCCCCCCTCTCCAAACTCTCACGCCACACCAACGGGAGGACGTTTGGCCCCGACAGATTTAACGAGAACCAGACCCACTTACTCGGCGGTTCTTCGGTGAAATCGGGCCTCGAGTCTGCAACCTTCCTATTCCGAAGCCGAGACCTTACCACCAGGTCACCGCGGCCCCAAGGCAAGTGCCATAAGAAACAACACAACATAAACAAGCTTAGAACAAAACATTTTCAAAATTATGTATAGTTCTTCCAAATTGTCCAGAGTAATCCCAGCTTCCCTTTCAAATTTGATGAAAAAATTTCTTGGCAGTAATTTACTCAAACACTTAATTAGATAACGCATCCGATTTGGATGCATCGTTATTTCCATCCTTACAATAGCGTAAACAGCAAAATAACGGCGAAATAGCGTTTCCAAATGATTTTTCGTTTTAAATAATGGCATGCTCTCACTTAATTGCAGATTTAATAATTGAAAATTTAGTAATTCGAACCACTTATCGAAAACATCAGCATAAGCGAAAGGATTCAAAACGTAATTATAACTTTCTGTTGAATATTTTTTTAAATACATACAAACATGCTGTGTATGTGTGTGTTCGAATAAACATCAATCGAATATTGACGTTGTGGCATAGTTATATTGTTATGGTCACTTGAATATGGATGCGCAGCAATCGATGCATTTTCACAAATAGCAATTAACGCATTTTGAGCCGCATCCTATCACGGAGTGCCAATGACATCGTACTTTTATGCGATCGATGCAAAAGAGCGAATAAATATACATATGCATGTTTATGTATGCTGAACTGAGATTGTCGGCATCGCTTGTCAAAATAAAGTAACTATTTTAGTAAAAAATTTGGTTTGGAATTGAATGCTCGATAAGTAAACAAAATATAATAGTATTTGTATTATTGTTGCAAAAAAAAAATTCTAGCCATTTAAATTTTAAAAAATGATTGATGTTTTCAATTAATTTATTAATAACAAATTAATAAATTCCAAATTAGAACTATACATGATTTACCTTTTAAAAGGTTTTAAAACCTTAAATAATTTAATGAAAAAAGTTAAAAACAGCTTTCACAAACTAGTTTTTCGTAACTATACTTTCGTGTGATTTTTAAAAAACAAATATATGATTTGTTCATCTCACCCTTTTAGTGCAATATATTGTTCTATAACTCTGACTTTGTTCGATATTCTAAATAATATACGATATTCTTTATTCGATATTCTAAGTACAATATCATGAAGTTATAAAACACAATATTGTTGGGCATTTTGTAGTATTAGGATAGACATTTATTTATCAATGACGTATAATAAATACTTCTTTCAAAATATTTTGCTAATACTCCACAAATGATTTCAATTTTAGAATAATTTAGAATTAAGTAACAAAAATTATTTCATTGTGAAGAAAATTTGATATTGCCCAAAGCATTTTTTTTAAACTCATTATGATTTTATCAATAAAATAAATTTAGAAAACATCTACTATTTTACAAAGATCACATTTTTGAAATTTTCAATTAATCCTAAGTCGGCAAGCATGTTCGCTATGTGAAACGGTTCAAGACATACTTTCTCAAATTTATAAACTGAAATCAATTCATTAAAAGACTTTGCAATTCAATATAAAATTTGCACGTAATCCACAAATACCTCAAATATTCTCAATTGAATCAGTAAAACAGTACATTCCGAAATGAAAGCTATCATTTAATTATGAGCAAAGCAAATCATTTAATGAGTTTAATATATATCTGGATCGTGCCAATTTTAATTGACGCAATTCAAAAATAAACATATTTTAAGTTAATCACTTACATTCGTGTAATTTGCTGAAGCAACAGCACCATCAGCTAGAGAACCACAGCAAAAATATCGCTTTTTATATCGAGGTCTCTTAATTCTAGGACTTTTCTTTTCCTGGGGTATATTTATACTAACCGAACGAGGTTTTTCAGGGTCTAAATGTCCAATCTGTTCAGATTTTCTGCTTATCCTTTCTTCATGTACAGAACTTTCACTTTTTTTTCGAAGTCCATTTTCGATCATTGATTCATTTTGACACTTTTCGGGATTGGTATGATTATCGGATTCATCTGATACATCGTTAACACTTTCAAGGTGAATACTTATTTCTTTATCATTTTCCATTATTTTCAAATATATTTCTTAGCTATTTTAACGAAATATTATGGTAAGGATCAGTAAAAATCTCTACTTTAAATGAAGTTAATCATCAGAATTCAGTTTGAAATATACAGAGACAAAAGCTATCATCCCATTCTATATTTCATAGGAAATCAAACTGAAATAGTGATTGATAAATACACGCATGCTCAGAGTTGTTAGAACAATAAAAGAGTTGGGAACTTATGGGTTCAAAAAAGGATGAGCACCTCTTGAAATATATGCTCGATGCATCATATTATATCTAGAATGCAACGTCGAACATTGCAGTTTATTTTTTATAAACTTAAGAGCGAAATAATTGCATGTTGATTTCTTCTCATATGCAAGAATATATGTTTATGATTCAATTAGATATTAGCGGTAGTCTTTACAGTAATCCATGAAGAGAAATGTAAGCAAAGTAGTGAAAATGTATGAAAGAACTCTGTGGTATTCCAATTCAAATCGAACATACCAATAGAACCGAAACGAACCTTTCTCTAATTACGCATATGATACTGGTACCAAAAATCTTAAGATTGTTGTAGTTGAACAAGTAGTTGAAAGTTTAAATAAAACAAACAAAAAAGCATTTTTAATGTCACCCAGTGAGGAGGGGGGATAATCTTTTCTTACTTAGCGGCTACTCTGAGGAATGCGTTTGTATCATAGTTTTCATTTTCGGAAGTCACATTCACAATCTGTTTCTTTTTCGAACGGTTTTTACAGGAAAATGTTCTGAAATGTTCAAATTATGTGCTAGAGCTTTGCTTTGTCTAAAAATGTTAAAATTTGTTCTTAAATTTTGGAATCAGTTTTAATTTTATTGATTAAATTGAAAGCTGAGTTTAGAGCAATTGTTTTTGTTTGAAATAATTTATTGATACTGCTAATTTTAGATAATATTGCAAATCATACAATTCAAAAAAATAAATGTTCATTTCTTGTATTGCCTCTAATAAACTTTTAGCTTCGGATACCACTGTGTTATAGTTACTTACATCAATAAATTATCCTAGAGCATTACAAGTTTGTTCAAACTGTGTATATACAACTTTAATCGAATCTATTTTGGCTTCTCAACAAGTTCACTTAATGGTTTAAGAGTAATGTTTAAATGATTTTGTAAAACTTTCTATCTTTTTGTAGATGCAGAAAATAAACAATATAAGAGTTGCAATGTCCCCAAAAATTTTTACAACATATACTGCTGGAAGCGACATCACATATTAATAAATTAAAGGAGTATGATAGCCAAAACACATAAATCGCATGCAGGTTTAGGGAAAGGATTCTATTCTAGACTGTACACCTTTGTATTTTCCTTCCATGTTGCTACCATTGTCGTATGCTCTCCCAATACAATTCATAAAATTTAAATCATTTTAATCTTTCCAATAGAATTTCACCTGTCAGATCTGTAACTTCAATAAATCCTATAAATGGCTCCTTTATAGTAAACCTTTTCTCTTCAAAACTTACATATCTAATAAGAATTGAAGTTTATTCCTTATGGCAGTGATGGGGAAACTACGGCCCGCGGGCCAAGTCCGGCCCGCGGAAAGGTTTAATCAGGCCCATTTAAGAGTGCCGTCGTGAGAATGTTCTTGAGTGTGAGAATGTGAGAATGAATGTGAGAATTTTCCAAGAATACAATCTTTAAAATTCACTATATCAAAAAATAAGATTAAAAAATACTAAATTAATTTGATAAAACTATCTTCAGAATTTGAAAGGATATTTCAGGACTTTAGAAAAATGGAACCAGAGTTTAGTATTTTTGCGACCCCATTCAATGTTAATTACGAAGAAGTTGATGCAAAATTTCAACTTGAGTTAATAGAACTGAACTGTAATACTCTCCTGAAACAAACTTTTCATACAGTGCCATTACTAGAATTTTATAAAAATTTAAGTCCAGATAATTTCCCAAATCTAATTACTCATGCAATGAAGATAATGACAATGTTCGGCTCATCTTATATATGCGAACAAATTTTTCAACAATGAAGCTTAATAAAACTTCTTTAAGAAACAGAATTACAGATGAGCGCCTTTCATCAGTTTTAAGAATTTCTGCTTCGCAAATGGAACCGGACTATGATGAAATTTTGATAAAACAATCTCAATTTCATTTTTCTCATGCACCAGTAATGACACCGAAAATAAAGTGATAATACTTCACATCAAGAACTACACTAAATTCCTTTTATATTTTGTGCTTATAATTTTCTTACCTTTTGCTTTTTTACTATTAAAATAATAAGTGTATGTAATAATATACATATGTATATATTTATAGAACATATAAATTTTTTAACGATTAAGCATTATTCTTTGGCCCGCTACGATCGTCTAGTTATTGCAAATGGTCCGTCTTAAAAAAAGTTTCCCCACCACTGCCTTATGGGAAACGTCAGGAGTACAAAACATTTGGATTCAATAGTACATGGGTGCTTTTATATAGTTAAGGGCATTTCCTAACTCAGAAATAATTTATTCTTGTGACCTATGAGCTAAATGATGCACAGTTCTATTTTTAGAGCTAATTATTTTGTTTATATGATAAATCAGCACAGAATCGCATTTATTTAATAATTCGATTAAGCTTTAAAAATTTCGATTATTAGACTTACCTATTATTTCTTGGGTTCCCCGAAATGTAAGATTATTACCCGATTAAAATATAATCACATCGACAATTCTTTGAAATAGTAATTTGAGTCATGCCGTTTCCTTACTTATATTATCTTGACTAGTTATATTACCTTCCTTACTTATATTATCAAGACTATTGATTTGTTTTATCAATAGTCGAACTTAATTTAGTCGTTTTAATAATCCTTTCCAAGCATTAAATGAATTAAAATGACAAATTTTTCCAGTTATTATAGCCAGATATAAATCGTGTAGTTTGGTCCTTTCTTTTTGGAAAACAGTTCACACAACAACAACAAAATGTCTTGCGTTTTTAAATATTAACAAGCTGCGAAATTGAGTTTCACCATTTGGCAATTTTTAAAAAGTAATATGAAGTGAAAAATTATCTACTTTCAGCATTTTTTGCAAAAATTCGCTATGTTGCACATGTCCGATCTTAACTCAAAACATTCTAAATTTATTAATTATAATGATTGGCCATAAAAAAGGAACTTTCTTGATCATATTTGTTATTGTCATTTTCGTCATTATTTTCTGATTCGGTCATATTTGTGTAAACACTCGATTCTGCAACAAAGCTCCTGTTTCAACATTTTTATTGCTGGACCGTGTACTTTATACGAAACTTCCTTCCTCAGTTGAAGTTTGAATGGTAATTACTGTAGTTGAAGTAATTTGTTGGCCAGAATTACTTTGTAGCCAAGAAAACAGATCGACTTGTGACTTCTTAAAGTTTAGCTTAGGTTTTTTTGTTTGTTTGTTTGTTAGTTTGTTTTTTACACCCAGAGGGATATTTCCTTGTAGTGGACATGGTTATATCTAACACTATTAAACAGTTTATAGAATAAATTATCATATTATATATCTTATGCTATACTATTGCCTAATAAGTGAGGTAAGTGATTGAAAATCTACATACCTTTTATTAAGAATATTTTGCATTTGTTCAAGACTATAATATATACAAATAACTTCGCATATATTCAAATTCGCTGACTGCTTCCTTCATTCTTTTCATTCCGATCATGGGCGGTGAAGCAGTAATGCAACGCGCATTTCTAGGTGTTGATCGTTTAATTTACCTTCATTTTACTTTTAGTTTGGGCAGTTTAATACAAACGACCACACATAAATGCACGCATAAAAAATATTACATTACAAGCAGAAAAAAGTATATAGCAAATGATTTTCAAATCTACTTGAACCCAGAAGTGGTACCGATCTGTCTTAACATGTCTGAAGGGGAATTCTTTATTCAGAAATCAACTCCATCTTCCCTGCCCCTTTTATAGGTATCCCCCTGATTATTGCATAATAATAGCGTCAGTCGACTCCCAGTCAGACGCGTGAAATCAAACTTGTATTCTTTCTGTACGTGTAAAAACTATTATTATTCAGAACACTATTTCAATTCTTGATTCGCCACTAGTCCCCCTCAGGCGGGAGGCCCGGGTGGCAACCAACCTCTTAATGCTAGTACTTTTCGTCAACGGATTCTGAGACGACCACATTTAAACCTCTCCATCTTATTAAGGGGTGAGACATGGAACGATGAGCGCATTTCTAGTACGTCTTTTGACCTTGAATTTCTCCTATTAGATACTAGTAAATGTAAACATCTCCTTCTTTCACCTATATTTTGACGAACCCATCCAGAAGGCCTTATCACACGGCGAAATATCGTCCGCACTTTTCATCAGTAAACGACAACGAAGTGACGTCACTATCAAAGTTTCACATGATTGGTTAAATTTCGTTTGCAGACAATATTTCCGTCACTATCGTGGGCATTTTTCAAGCTGGTTAAAAAAGTTGACGATGATGAAAAACTTGCTTGACAGGTTCAGGAGGGTAGAAACGGAAAATTGCTGACGAGAAGTGCGGACGATATTTTGCCGTGTGATAAGGCCTTAACGCATCCGCAAATGCTCGGAGTGATTTACATTCCGTTGCTGAATAGTATTACAAAATGTTCTGAGTTACGATATCTTTTACCGTAACAGTATCATTAGCTAAAAGAAAAGCAACTACTTCATCGCTGCTAGAACAAAATAAAATATAAATATATGTTCTTTTCAATGTTTTTTAACACGTTTATATTCTAAGTTTAAGCAAATGATATTCTCAGTAACTTTAGATGTCACCTCACATGGATTCAGCGATGAATGACATACTTTTGACCAACCTTTTGATGTTATTATGACTGAGTTTCAAAAACTCTGTCTCATGGTATATACATGAAAATATCTACGAGCGAACGCAATGATGAATAATAGAAATTGAGTTTCTATTCTTCAAAGATAGTTGAAGGAATGTAATAAATGTAGAGACAGAATGAAACTTCAAAGTAATATTTAAAGAAATAATGATTGAACCGTACAATATTGACAAGCCATGATCGGGAACAAAAAAAATCGACATATACTTAAGTACTGTTAAGGCCTTATCACACAGCAAAATATCGTCGGCACTTTCCGTCAGCAAACGACAGTGAAAGTGACGTTACTTCAAAGTTTCACATGATTGGTTGAATTTCGTTTGCGGACAATATTTCCAACGGCCTTTTCTAGCTGGTTAAAAAAAGCTGTCGATTATGAAACTTGCTTGACCGGTTTTTGAGGGTAGAAACGGAAAAGTGATGACGAAATTTCACCGTGTGATAAGGTCTTTAGTCAACAGATTCAGAGACGACCACATTTCGACGATTCCATCTCTTTAAGGGGCGAGATGCGGAATGATGACCGCATTTCCGGTATTCAGCTTTAATTTCCCCCATTTGATACTTTTTCATTTTTTTTTCCACATGTATGTGAATGAAGCGTCATTTCTGGCCTCATAATATTATAATATAAAATTTCGTATTGATAATACGTGTAGCCATAAGTGATAAAAAAAACTTTCAGGAATAATAAGAAAATTTTATATATCATTAAGTATTGTGACCATGAAGCAGAAAATGGGGAATTAAAATATTCCAGAAACAATGTAATAAAAAAAATCTTTATTATTTTGTAAAAAAGTATTTATCAAATTTTACGAACAGAAAATTTTCATAATTTAATGTTTATGCTCCTTATATAAAAATTGCTCTGAAATATTTAACTTTGCATTAGTACCTTTTACCTTCTGTATTACTAATTATATATAATGTTTAAGTTTCGTGGAACCGAATCCTCATAGTTGAATGTAAGCATCTCCTTTCACCTTTCCTCTCACACCTATTTTGTCGAAATCAACCCATCCAACGCATGCACAAAAGATTTTATAATCCGTTGTTAAACAGCATTTCCATGTTTGAAATAGCTTATAGGTAAGCAGACTTCCCTTATGAGAACCAAAGCCGCCTTATACATGCATGCATTACAATATACATGCTTATCTACGACCAGTTTGAAAGTGGTCACTGTGAATAAGCTAGTCGATGATTACTAAATAAAAAAAAATAGTACCAGAAATGTCAAGAAGAAAACAATACCTTCATGCTTGTTCTTTTAATCAGGCTTCAAAATAGCTCTATAAAAACTTTTTTTGTAGCTCACATAAATAGAGTACTGTCCTAACATTTGAGTTTAATACTTTTAATTTAGACTTTTTACTGGTGTGTGATCGATAACATCTACAGGGCATGAGCAATTGCTTTTGTCAGTCGCTATGTAACGAGGCTTGCAACCCAAAAGTTCCGAGTCCCATTCCGATGCAACAAAACCTTCCACACTGGCAATAAAAAAAAATTCTCAATAGTATTTTTATTTGAATAAATTTGGAAAACATTAAAATGTTTCACTGCTCATACTTGAATCAGCAGAATTTTCTCATATTATCGATTTTATTAATCAAAATTAGTGTACCTCTATAACACCTTTGCTAAAAGAAACTTTTTATCTTCATAAACACAGAAAAACGAAATGGAATGCAGAAAAGATACAACAAGAACATTCTTCCCAGTACTTTACTTTTTAAATCCTAATCAATTCTCAAGATCTTGCAATTGAATATACGGGGTAATCTGCAAAGCCTATTAAATTCAGAACAGCGTTTCAAAAACGCAAGGAAAGTACGAGTACCTAATTATTTGGACAACGTTGAATTTATTGGGACAGAATAGTTCCCCTAGCGGCGAAATAGGGAAAATCGACTGAATAATTAAATAACGGAAATATCCGTCATTTTATGATAAAAACGGGTGAAAAGGTTCATGGAGTTATTTGTAAAACTAACGAAGATATTTGCAATTAAACTAATAAAATTTCCACGTCTTGAAAATTATTTGTCCTAAAGTTGAAAAATGCATTCTCAGAGCCCCCCTCCGGAGTATTTTTCAGATTTTTTTTTCTAAATAACTTTCAATACTTAAATTTCAAACTAATCATCGCTTAACACGAAATGACCGTACAATATTGGAGACACTTTTCAATAAGGATGAACCCTTTTTCAAATCGCAGAACATTCGTACTTTTAATTCAAAATATTTCCTTCAATTTCAGAAATTCCATAACACTTTATCTTGTATTTTCATTAAGATTATACAATATATATATATATTCATCCTAATTGAAATTTTCAGACGATTTCCTTTGTTTTTTGACGATAGGCATGCACTACTCGTTTTTATAATTTCAGCATAGTCACTTTTATGAGTAATACATTACTCCAAGTATCAGTATGAAAGGCTATTTTGAATTTAAAGAGTTAGTTTCTCTATGTATTAACTGACTTGGAAAAAGAAATTAAACCTGAGAGAAAAAATTAAAAATGCACAATAAAAATAGTAATTTGGCATTTTTTATAAAATATTATACACAGCCAATAAATTTGAACATATACATATAGTATTTAAGAATATAATGGATAAGCCAATTTACTGGTATTAAAAATAATTTGAATCATTACCACATCTAAAAACATTCTGTCGCAATCAAAATTTTAAAGCTCCATTTTTCAACTATCCATAAAATTACAGCCCATTGCATTTAAATTTCAATCTTACAAACAAGAAATTTTCAGTGTTCAATCCAGAGCCTTGAGGAATAATGATCCCAATATCCCTCCACTATGTCACATGCTTATATAAAGAGCTACCTAGTATCTTCCAGCAAAACAGTGAATAATTTTTTACATAGAAACATTTAAAACAAATTTTAACTAGTATAATAATTGCTATTTCATCACTAAGTAATATTACTCTTAAATTAATTTGGAATTTAAAAATTAAACGAAATATTAATAGCATAGCAAAACATTGCAGCAAGCTATCTTATATTTGATCATAATATAAATATTTAGTTTCAAAGATTTCCGTAAAAAATTAAGAATATATGTGGATTAAGATCACCCATTAGTACTTGGATAGCAATACAATTATACGAATGAAACTGAGAACCTGTTGATACATTCCAGAAATTTTCTAGATTTCAAATTTAAAATAATTCAATGCATTAAGTACAGAAAACTAGATTTTGTACGATTTATAACAATAATAAATGTGGGAGGTTATTACATAAATATGAATTACATTTAATATACATTAATGTATAAAAACAAATACAGTATGTATTTAAGTTTTTTAATACATACTGTATAGTTTACTGTAATAGTTTTTAAGTTTAAATATAGTACTTTATTTTAAGAAATAAAAATCAGTTTTGATTCAGAGCAAGTGCCTCAAGGTGATTTAAGTTTAATGACATAAGAGCCACCAAAACATCAGTTCCAAATTTGTACGTCATCCCTTCTAAAATATCAATTCTGATTAGATTTATTGTATCGCACCATAAGAATCCAAGAAACAATATCAAGATATATAATCAAAGTTACTTTTAGCAGAATACATGATTTAAAAGTTTTTTTAACAGCATCCCATTTACTTAATTTTGAAGAGAATATAATGTCTAGCTATAAGCTCAAAATTTTAATTCATAATGTACCTTATATTTGAGACTTTTTAGTAAGTTTTCATCTATTTTTGTTACTTTTATTCCTAGTCTTTTTTCATTTTTTCCCCTTTTAAAAATATTCCTAGTCTTTTTTCATTTTTTCCCCTTTTAAAAATAAAGTCCTTAAATATGGGGTAGAATTAAAATCTGCTAAACAAGAATGCCAACTTATGTACAAGATGTATGTAAAAATAAAGACACAAATTTTGGAGACTTATTTTATTAAATATTACATTTTTTTCAGCAGCTCCTGAAAAACAAAAATATATAATTAGTTTAAGAAACTATATTTCCATAATATTATTAATTAATTTTTATTATTCATCAATATTTATAAAAAATTAAAATAAACAAAAGCACAATTAAAAAGCTTTTCAACTGCCATAGCTTGTTAGAATGCAAAAAACGCAAGTTAATAAAATTAATTTGTAAAGATAAAAATCCAGATCAATGCTAATATTAACCTAAAGTTATCAAAAATTTAAACAATAAGAATAATAATTATTAAGTTAACAAACTATAATTAACAATTATTATTTAACAGATTAAGACCTAACATACTTACTTAGCTATTAAACCATCTTTCTTCGCAAGCCTCAATATACAATCATCGCTTTCACCCTGGAATTACAATAAATATTAATCACTAAAAAATACTTAAAATACACAGTAACTTGTTATGGGTGCTAAAAGTAAATGCTATTTTATATATGTTGTATGTCTGCTTATATTCAATAAAATTAAATATATTTGTACATCCTTAATCAATACTGATTTTAATGTCCTTTGTATCATTAATAATTATTTAAAACTTGCATGAAACTAATTATGTTGAAGAAAGAATATTTTAGAAGGCAATGTAATAAATAATTTAATTTTTAAATTATTCAGAATTAAAAATAAAATATTACATTATTTTGTCTTCCATTAAACTGAGTACAATCATTTCCTTTCCTCCTTCACTGTTAAATAATTTTATCCATTTTTGAACATGATTTTTAAGTTTTTTTACAATTATTTTTTATATTGTCAAAATGTCACTATGATGAACGTTTATATACAAAATGTTTTTGGCTGCTTTGCAAATATAAAAAAGAAACTAAATACTCTAAAAATAAAAGGTATGTAAATTATTAAAACATAAGATACTATATTAACCGACACTGGGATATCATGTAAGAAATTTGATAACAAATTTGTAGAATTATTTTCTGTAATTTAAAAGAATTTTAATTTCAAAAATATACATTTACTCACCATTCTTCTGATTTCTCCACAGATAGCATATGATTTAGAACTGCCAGTGAATCGACCAGTAGCTTCATCAACCTATAAGATTTCTTCGAATTAGAAAATTGCATTTCATAAATTAAAAATTTTTTTGTCTCAGTATACTCTCTCATTGTACTTTAACATCTAATTATGTGTAATCTACATAAAGCTAATGTGTAAATAGCTGAGTTTCTTTACTCATTATAAAATAAGGAGTAAAGTGTAGAGATCTATTACTTTGATCTTCCCTTCAGTGTAACATTCTAACAACATGTGTTAAAATGCTTTCAAAGAAGGGTTAATCATTATCTATTTGGGAGAGGGAACAACACATGCTTTTTTTTATTATTAAATATTAGAACAATCAAAATATGTTAATTTTTTCATTTTCCATCAAAGCTAAAATTTCTATAAATGGCTTTAAATAGATTTACCAAATACAGCTAAACATATTTATACAAATGTAAAATATAAAAAGGAAAGAATTTTTTAGTTACTTTCATTTTGTAATTATTTGAAGGTTACTGTTTAAGGATAGTTAATTCAAAAATGCCTCTTAATAGATTTAGATAATTTAACAAAATCATTTTGTAAGTATTTTTTTAAATACAATGCTAATTAAAACCAGTGGTCTTCCATTAAAGAATGCATATTTAACTCAACTTCATAAATGTCAACCAAAACTTATGCTAAGTATAAAGAAAAAAAATGGTTCATTAGCAGTTAAGCCAAACTTTAAAATCTGTCATATGTCTATTTTCACAAAATATTCTTTTCCAGAAGATTTAAAAGATTGCAATATAAATGAGTAAAAAGATTCTTCATGTAATATTTAGAATTAGAAAAATCAATTCTTCATTTATGTTTATTGTTCTGTCAAGTTAGCAAGTATTTAAACAAAATACATTAGTTTGAATTTCTATCGCCACCATTTGTCAAAAAATCCTTAAGGATTTTATCAGAAGTAACTATTGTTTTCTTCAGAATTTGTTTTTTTTAATTCACTTGAAAGTAGATGTAAAAAATATTTTAAGGCTAAAATCTTTTAACTAAGACATGAAAAGTAGCAATTAAACAAGAGCACTTAAAAAAAATGTACTTTTCCATTAGCCCAGTGCAGCAAGAAATTGCCAAATAATGTAGAATTTCAACAGTTTTATTTACAGCGCTTCATTTACTTTACTTCCCTTGTATTTGGTTCGTGTTGGCGACATTTGCGCCTGGATAACGGAAAAGTATTAAAAAAATTACCTTACTTTGACAAAAAAACTTATTCAAATTTTGTTCATTTTAAAAGAAGAACTCCAATGTCAGTAGTAACTGTCTAGAATACAGTTTAACTTTCAGAGACACATATGAAAAGCTATTGATTAAACAGAAAGCTGATACAAAAAAGATTAAGAAAAATTTCATAAAATATATACAATTGTAACTTAAAATTTACCCTGAGTAATTAATCAAGAAATTTTACTTTAAACATATCGAATTATTTGCTTCCAACAACTGCTTGAACATCAACTTGAAATATTTAAATTAGTATTAAATATAAAGTCTAGAAGGTAAATAAGAATTATGAATGTAATTCAACTAAGGTTCTTGAAATATAATTCTCGACAAGTTCATTACTTATATGGTTTTCTAAAACTCAATGTGTATGGTATGCATAGCAAATATATACTAATAAAATTTCTTTGCTCATTATGTCATATGAGTGAACAGAAGAGAAATATAAAACTTAATATTCCCTCTGTTTGATAATGTTCCAAATGTCCAATCAATCCAAATGTTAATTAGAAACATACTGAAGCTGGATTTTCATCCTTTCTTGAATAACAAATTTCCAAGAAAATCAATATATTCAATAGTAATTTTTCTAATAAGGATGGAAGACAGTACTCTAAATGTAATATAGAATGAATTATATGTCGTACATAAATATTAAAGATTTTATAATGAGTGTGCTTTAATTTTTTTTAGTAATCAGGGTTAAATTCTGATAAAATTTGAAAAATATGTTACTGCTTTTTAATTATGGTATTAGTTAACATATTTAAAGAAAAGTATTAAAAAATTAACTAATTGATTTATCTTATGTGCAACAGCCGAATTCCTTCACTCATTACACCTCATGAGCAAAGAGAAGAGAAATCTGTTAAATTGATCTTTCCTTCTTAGTAACATTTCAACAAAATTTGTTAAAATGCTTTTAAGAAGGATCATCAAAAATCCAATTACCGCTGTCAAAATTTTTAAAAGATAAAGCAATTACTCTTCTATAATAGTTAAAATTGAGAAGAAATATGTAACCATTTTATATAAATATTAAAGATGAATAAACTATGCTGTATCTTCCACATTTGATACCTAAAAGACATCAATGAACAATAATAGTGGAGCTTTTCTAAAATAGTCAATCATTTGGAATAAATAGTCAATCCATAACATTTATCTGGCACTGCTAGAACAGAAATGGATTGCAAACTTACTTAAAACAATTCTTTAATTCAAATAGCATATAGATTTATAGCAAGAATAGTTATTAAATATAATTGGTAATTAAAGTAATTTTTCTTTTGAAAAGGGTATCAATCGATTTTTTTTTTAAAAAAAGGTACAAAATTAAAGAATGCATGCAATTCAACATTGCCATAATGATACCAATTGAGTGTTAAAATTAATTAGTATTACCAAAGATATTACAAAGGACAAAATTGCATTAACAAAATTCTCAAAAACTTTTATCATTTAAACATTTTAGATTTAGATTCTCCCTAATTTACAAATTTATTTAACACAAGTCATAATATCCAATACTAATGTGACATACAGTTAATCATGTATGCTAATATGCAGTTCAATCACATTACAATATAGAAGTTATTTTTTACATTTCCTAGTAAATCAAAAAAATTACCCGAATTACAATATTTTAATTCTTAATGTTTTTACTATATACATCAATTCCTTTAAATATGTTATCTAGTTAATTTCAATAACAAGCTTTTACCTTTAAATTTATTTCAGAAAATAAATTTTCGAATTCAAAATCTTATAAAATCAACTGAAAAAATTCGAGTTTTAAAATACATTTTTAAGAATAAATCAATATCTCACCTCAGCAATATTTATCTGGATGGACGCATGATCTTTAGCATGGATGATACGATTGCTTGCAGAGCTAAAAGAATAATAGAAATAATGAAATTAAAATTCAAAATTAAATTTGACAAATAGGTATATCAACAAAGGTTTTCACAAGTGCATCATTTACAACAATATCAGAAGTATAGTGACATACAAATCAGCATACTGTTCAGCTAATTTCAGTAAAATACTCATATGAGAAAGCCAGATTCAAAGATATTTAGTTTTACTTCAACTTTAATATAAAATGGATTCACATTACAGGTTTATAATTTTAAACTATTAATTACCTAAATATTGTAGGAGTATTTTGTTGTAGTTTTGTTTCCCAATTCTAAAGCACCTGACATTTAAAAAAAAATACATAATTACTATAGAAGTATACAATTATCCTCTGCTAGATGATTTTAAAAATTCTTAATGGATATGACGAAACATCATAGAAAATTTCTTCAGAAGATAGTTGATAATTAAAATGTTTGTTTAAAAATACCTAACTTATATAGACTTTTACTTGATGTGATTAAAAAGGAATTCAATGTAAACATAAGTGGAACTGAATGATTTGCTAGATGAATTTTAATTCCATTAAAATCACTGTATGAAACAAATTATACATCAATAAAAAATTAATAAATTAAAAATATTAAATTTAAGAGATACTTCATTCTTACGAACAGGTCTTAAATACAGCTGTCCTTGTTGCATTCTCATAATAGAAAAATCTATTTCATTTAAGGCCATAAATTTCTTAGAATCCGTAAAATTACAACACCAACTCAAATTCATTCCATATTTCAGACACTCGTATTTCCTTCATATTACTCCATTATACTATGGTCATTCACTGACTGTTAACAGTACTTTCTAAGCTTATTTTAACACACACAAAAAAATTTAACAGTGTGATCTAGAATTACTATAACACACTTTATTTCCTCTTTAAGATTTGAAAAAGTTACTAAATTTTAACAACTTTCACATATCACAAGATATTTTACAAATTTGTATCATGCAATTCATCGTAACATCAAACCAGATAATCGAATATTAGTGGAATAAAAACTACAAATCAAACTTAACTTAATCCTTATGAAATGAAAAGATTTGAAAATTCAACTAAAAGCTGTTTCAGTAAATTTCACACCACAAACTTTACAAATAGCAAGGTCTAATAAGAATTAAATTGGGAGCATTCTAAATTAATTATATAAATGGATACTAAGAAGAGAAATTACCATTAGCCCCAATTTAAGTGCAATTTCAATGCAAATGGAGACTGAACTGAAAACAATCTTAAATTTTTGCCATTACATTAACAAGTGAATTTCGTTTACCGTGTCAAATTGAAAGGTACTAAAATAATCAAAAACGTTATATACACCTTAGATCTATACTTGCACACAATTAGGCTTACTACGAAATGAATTGTCTTAAGATATTAAAACAAGAATTCCATTTAAGTTTTTTTATATAAATTTATTTCAAAGGAAACAATTTATGGACATGTCGGATCACAAACAACCTATTTTTATAAATTACATAAAATAAAACAATTTTTTTTCCCTTCCACAACTTTAGATCATATTTATTAATAATAATGGAAATAGCGCACCAATTGTAAATTAAAGAATACATAAAAATTTAGTGTAGATAAATAGAACATTTTCCCATTAAATTTATCTTCAACAAAATTTTTAGTTAATATTTTTCAAGGATTTCCTAACTTAACAAATAAAGCGGTAGTGAAATATCATTACTCTTAAGATGATACACGTTTCTAAATGTAAGTCTCCAATCAATAAATACGAAAAATTGAATTACCATTTTCTGGGAATGTAAAGATCAACGTATTCACCACTGTCGTTCTGCATATTGAATTAAAAATTTTATACAGAAAGTATTTAAATTTAATAGAATTTTCTTAACCCTCGTTTACCGCAAGAGTTGCACGATGCACCTAATATGAGAATAGAGTTGAGCTGTTGATCAGTGACACTGATTTCATTTCAATAAAGATTCCACTTTCTTTCATATTTATTTTTCTATAAAACTTTTTTTCAAATAATGAATTGAATAACGTTGACTTAAATGAATTAAAAAAGAAGAAGAATTTATCAGAGGCGATTGCATTTAATTTTTTAAAAAACGATTTTAAAGTGTCTTTTTTGTATTGAAATTAATCTTTACTTTCACCACTACGTTTGTTAGGCGGTTTGCTTTTCATTTTCCTAAAAAATGCTTTGCACTTTTTTTATCAATTAGCTATAATAAATTTATATTTACCAAAAAATAGTTCTAGATTTATTTATTTTCTCCTTGACAGGGGTTTTTATGTGAAATTCGAATTTGAATGTTTCCCTGTGAAGAATTTACTAGTTTCGTTTTCCATTTCATTGTTCCACAGTGAATAATTTAGCTTATTATTTCAGATTATTTATTGGATGATAATACGCAGAAAATCGTTAAAAAATATTTTTGATGCAATGGATAATGAATTACTCTGTAATTTTAAAAAATGCCGTAAAGCTTTATCCTCACAAGCGTGGGTAATTAATTTCTTTTTTTTAGTTCAAAAATTTGATAAAAGTTATTTTAATTAGAATAATTTGATGAAATTCTAAATTATTGTAATATTGAAATATTTTTACTTCTCAAGTAAAATAATGTTAAAAAGATTTTTGTTTCTATTATATTGAAAAAATCGCAGAGGCGCATTTTTCAATTCTTATTTAATGGCTTAAGACACAACTTAAACGGAAATTTATGTTAGAGAAGAAAATAATATTCCGTATTATTCAATTTTTAAAATTTGTTCATGATTCTACCTAAAACTTAGCATAAAAAGCAGTAACACTAAGTACACTGCTCTACTAACAGCTTTGTACTTATTTCAATTTTTAGTACACATTGGAAAATACATTACAATGCAATGCAGTGCTTAAGACCAATAACAAATTCAGTTGAAATTAAGAATTCGAATAAAAAATGTTTTAAAAATTAAAAGGACAAGATAGAAAAGAATTTTTTAATATTAATATAAATTTATAATATAATTTAATTTTAATATAAATTTAAATTTCTTTAATTGCATAAGATTATATTATATATTCTTTAAAAAAAACAAGAATATCTGAGCAGTGATAAAAAATTAACAACAATAAGTGCAGTACAAAGCATTAAATTGTAAAAAGTTCTACAACAAATTTTGAACATTTCCTTGCAGTTCTGATGCTTATTAAGATATTTTTATCATTCTTTATTACATAGAACATCAGTTAACTTGTATTATTATTTTTCATGACATTTAAATTATTTTCAATGATTGTGAAATTTATTAAAATATCTTTTTGAATTTTTGACAGTATTTTATTAAAGTTTTGGACAATATATTTTTTTAAAAATCCTTGTTATGTATTTAAATAATTTATTTTATCTCATTAAATGATTTTTATTTAATTTATTTTTTCCTTTTAGGTTACTTCGTGCTCTCATATCCTTTTTGGACAGAAATATTTCATTAAAAAAATTGAATTTTATGAAATGGAAATAACATTTTACCCTACAACAAGAAAATTTCGAATTCTTAAATCCATAATATTGACGTTCATAAAATAACATTTAATTAATTTTATCATTTAATTGAACAATTAATTAAAGGAGGGACATAAAATAGTGTTTAATATTATAAATATTTTATTTCCTTATTCATGTTTCTTTAAGGTTATACCAAAAATAAATAAATAAATATTAAAATAAATGACTAAATACTTAATAACAGCAAAATTTAAACTATTACAAAATAATACTATATTTTAATGCAAAAATTAAACTCTAGGATCATAAAGAAACACTGAACATCTTGGAATATTAATTTATCTAAGTGTATGTAATTTATCACATTAAAGCAGATTTTAAAGCTTATGTAAATTATTGCTAAGCTTTATGTACTTGGATAAGTTCATTTTTTTTACATCATCCCTTTTTTATATATATTTAGACAAAGTTTTTTTATAAACTTCATACTTTGTTATGAGTATGCGCTCCATAAACATATTTTTATTATTATATTTATAGTGTATTTTTGAAATTTTGCATAATTTACCAAAAAAAAAATCATATAGATAATTTAATATTCAGCATCAAACAAATATTTTCAGATTATAAAATTACTGAATAACTTTTCTAAAAAAGTATAGCACTTTTAAATGTTTTCTGGCCCTAATAAGTTTTATTTCAATTTTAAAAAATTGGGCTTGGTTCTACTATTATGTCTGTTGATTTAAGTACAAAAAATATTAATTTGTCTTGTCCATTTTATTTTCATTTCTTTCAAAAACATATATCTTTAATATCTAACACATATTTTTTGCCATGATGATGGATTAAGAGAATTTGAGAAAGCTTTCATCTGTCCGGCATGTAAGTTTTTCATTTCTTGTACAACTTTTATTAGTCATTTAAATAATATACAATTTTTTTTTTAAAATCTTTTATAATATAAGTGGTTTTTTTTAATTAAAATTTTTATTTTCAGGTGATACCACATTATCTGGTAAATATGATATAGTAAAAGTTGACCTCAATCCAACAGAACAATATAAATCTGTAAGTAAAAGTTATTCCAGTACATACAAGTTGAAATAAACTATTCAATATTATTATTATTACTGTAAAAGTTTAGTATCTGTGTATTAAATGCAGGCTGTTGTAAATTTTATACTTAACTGCTTGTATTAAATTTTCATAGTCCATATTAACTTGTCATCTTTGGAACTTCTTTTGGTGATTAATTACTGATAGTAAAAACTTAATAAATTTTGGAATTTTGTAGGTCATTAATCACTGGCATCCCAAAAAGTCTGGTAATCATTTTCTCATGTGATATTTCTAAAGCAGGCTTCTTCATATCAAAAATTATATCATTTCCTGTGACTTTTTATTCAGATAGAATCAAATTATAAAAGCTTCAATTTTGTAGTTATTTCATTGATACCAAAATTTATTAATAACAATTTGCAATGGGACTTCATGCTAAAATCTGTTGAGTTGCTATAAATATTGGACAGGATTTCTGAGGGATTTCATTCGAAAAAGGCATTCAAATCTTTGTAATATAAAATATTAAAGTGTTGGAATTTCAAAATATTATTTAATGTAAAATTTCAATTTAAATAAATTTTCAAGTCATAAAAGTTTGTTTCAACATTACATTTTTAACTGTTTACCATGAAAGTAATGATTCAAATTTAGAAAGTTTGTAACAAGTAGATAAAATATCTTCCATTATTAAGAATTATTTCTTAATGAATGAATAATAATATCTTAAAAACAAAAATGAAATAAACATAAATTAAGATTGAAGAATGTTTAAAGATCAAAGAAAAGATATATTTTTCAACATATTAAAAATGGCATTTGAATATTTTTACTTATCAGGAAAAATTTTAATTAATCAATAAAGAAAAATTACTACTGAAATTTACGTTCTGTTCTGTATTATATATATCTTAATTTAATTTCAATCCTAATTATTATTCTTTTTTTTATTGGACCATGTTTCTTTAAAATGTTCTCTTGTTTTCTAATCCAAATTCCACATTTTTTATTAACTTCTAATTATTTTGTATTATATCTTTATTAAACTTTTTATTTTATATCTAATTATTTCTAATATGTGTTGAAAAATATTGTTGATTCTTTTGTTTCCATTTCATGAGTGAAGAGATGAAAATCCTTACACCTATGCATTACTTTCAAAGTTATTCAATATTTCCTTTCCTAAACTGACATGTGTTAAAGGAACTCCTATGAGAATCTCAAAGTAAAATCACTAAAGAGAAAAATTTATGCTACTTTGCATTTGTGTCGCAATGTAGATAAACACATAATCTTAATGCTCCTTCCCTGAACAAATTATGGCCTCTGTGGTAAAATAAATTATTCATTCCAAAATTTCTTATTTTCAGCCTGATATTTGCAAAATTGTTTATATACATTTCAGAAGAATCCACAGAATAGATTAGAAGTGAAATCAAAAATATTAATTTTACTTATTGTTATTCTTAAAAGTTTTTTTTAATACTATTACTTTTAATTTAAAGCATACAAAATTATTTTTTAAAAAAATTAAGCTTTTTTTAATGATAATATTTCATTTTGTAAATGGTTAAATTTTAATTTATGAGTTTAAAATTAAAATATTTCTTTAAATAGATGGTTTTAGCAGGACAAAGACCAGAAGTTATTTTTGAAATATGCTCTCGAGCCATATCATTTTGGACTTATCAGGTAATTGGACATGAATTTATCGCTTTAATGAAGTAAATCAAATAAAGGATTTTGGATTTTTATCTTTAAATATTCTTTGAGTCAACTAAGATATATGGTTTTTCACAAAAAAAGAAGAAAAAAAAACATCATGATTTTAAAAATAATCATTATATTTATATATACAAGATTTAAAAAATGTCTATTTAGCAATTACATTACATTTTTTCAGTTTCTTTTTTTTTAAGAAAAAGCACTTCAATGTCTGAAAAAATGCAAAAAAGTTCTTGTCATACTGCTTGAAACAAAAGACAGAAAATATTTCATCACAGGATTAAAAAGAAGGAAAGGAAGGATTTTCTATTGCAATTTTTTAATTATACTAGAAGTTACCAGATAAAATATTTCAATTTTCCTAATGATACTACAGATCAAATGCATTTAATGTCATAAAAGTCTCTCTTAAGGTCCAAGAATTTTAATTATTCAACTTCAGCTATAATAATGTAGCTTCTGATGCTCTGCTCTAGATGTATCACTTTCATTTGTTCATTAACGCAAAAAATTCTATTTCTGTTTCTAAACATAGGTTTTCTAGTATAATGTAGTTGCCAATAATTGGTAGAAATCAATATTAATACATCATTATTAAAAATTAATATGTCGCATGACACTTAACATGTTTTTAAAAATAGATAGGAATTGTAAATAAATATGAACATTTAAATTTGTTAAAATTCATGTAACAATGAAGCAAATAAAAACTTTTCATTTTCAACAGTTTTCATAAAATAAACATATTTTATATATGATTCCATTTTTGATATGCTTTTTCCACCTTATCATATTCTTTAAAAAAAAATTAAGAAGTGAAAACACTAAGTATTAAATGTTTAGTAAGTTTATAATGTTGATAAAAGTTATAAATTATTCATAACTTTTCATTTCCTTTTGTTCATCCCTCATTTGTAGCAATCTAGTCAAGTTTGATTTTTGTTCCAGAAAACCACTATTCAAATTTAAAATATATAGTAGAATTTAGCAGAAAGATATATAATATAATGTAACTATTTTAAGAAATCAATTCCTTTTAAACTGATTATCATATAGCTAGTAAATTATTGTTTCTAAAAAAATCGGTTTTCTACAGAAATGTTTCAGTAAACCTAATTTGTCTATTTTGATTTAGATGTTTTTACTCTTGTTACTTTTCCAACAGGTCCATCAAGAAATAATGTTTCAAGGATATGTATCAACTAAAATAAAAGAAAGATCACAGCAACTGGAAAAATATTATGAAAATATTTTCCAGAAAACTAGAAATGAACTAGACAGTATCTTTTTTTTTTAATGTTGTTCGAATTCCTTTGATAAATTAAAAGTATTTTTAAAAGTGTTATCTTAAAAACTTTTACTTTGATATCATCCCTTTTGTTCTACATTTGAAAATAATTATTTATAAACATGATAAAATGAAAATCTTGTATTTTCAGCTTGACAGTTGTCTTTATTTTTTACTTAAATATTTAACTCAGCTTTATTGTTATTAAATCATTTAACACTGCTCAGATATTAAGCAACAACTGGAAAGTATGTATCATTATTTTTGTTTTGTTTTGCAAATGTACTTATTTATATATAAATTAAATATTCAAAAGTTTATGAAAAATTCCTCTAAAACTTTATAATACTATATACATGCTAATTTTTTATACTGTAGCAAATTACTTGATACCAGGAAAACCTCTATAAAAGTTTACATCATCATAAACAGTTTTTAGACCAATTAAAGTAGAAAAAGAATTTACAGGCATATCTTTGTTGAAGCTATATCCACTTTCCACAGTGCCATTGCTAATCATAAAACAATTTTTAATGGCTTTCCATGGATTTCTTTGGACTACAAAACATTACTATAGAGATCATCTAAATAAATTTCTTCATTAAATGTGTCCGGTTGTTCTTCATATTCATCTTTTAGTTTTATTTAGAACATTTTAAATTGGATCCTTGCACTTTCTTAGCATGCTGTGAAAATTTGCACTTTGGAGTAAAGAAGCAAATCAGTCATTCATTTTTCATATAATACTGCTTTGTTTTTCAACAAGATATAACTTTTAAAATGGACAAAAAAAATTTCCATATATATTAAAATACTGACATTGTAGAATTCTTCACAAATGCAAAACATTC
>JAPMOQ010016000.1:0-12468 GCA_026543055.1 Argiope trifasciata | reverse complement strand
TTAAATGCACTATTTTGTTGTAAGTTTTTAAATACTAATGAATATATTTAATTGCTATACCGTGTCTGTGTTTTTTTTAACTTGTACCCAATCCATATGAAATGGCTATATAAATTTATGTGAACCGATTATGAAATGAAATGTTTTGAACTTCAAATGCTTCGCAAACAAAATAAACCCATATATATATATATATATATAATATACAGTGGGTGAAAAAAGTTTCCGTACGGTCACTAAATTGAAGAATAAATGAGCATAATTTGTAAAGTATTAAATTTTTCTTTAAATACTGTCTATATGTGTTTAGTATAAGTTTATAGAAAGAAATTTTTATAATTTTTTATTTTTACACTAAGAGAAAAGCATATTATTTGCAATATCAAAGGTAAATTGAAAATTGCAATGCAAAAAAAGTTTCCGTACACGTTATGCAAATTTTTTCTGACGTGTTTAAAACAGGCCGGCAGTAAAACTTTGACGTTAGAAAGTTTATCACTGATAAGAAAACAACATATCGACAGTTGTTGAATTCAAGTTTGTTCTTGATCGTCTCAAAATAGAAGTTCCCAGAGCTATTCGGGAATTAGTGATTAAATTGAGAAAAGATGGATTATCCATGAAAAGGATTAGGGAAATCATTAAAAAGTCTTAATCTACTGTGCAATATATCATTGAAAGATATCATAAACTTCATTCACTTGAGGATAGAGATCAATCCGGGAGGCCATCAAAATTAAATCGCGTGCATAAAAGAAACATCATACGCCAAGTTCAAGAAAATCCACGAATTAGTGCAACGCAGTTGGCATCTGATTTAATGGTTAGTTACAACATTAAAGTCTCACCTCAAACCGTGAGAAATGCCATTAAAAAAAGAAGTTATCATGGACGTGCGGTCCAGAAGAAATCCGATATAAGTTTGTGCAACAGGAAAAAGCGCCTCGAGTTTGCAAAGAAGCATGTAGCAAGCCATTATCTTTTTGGGAATCCATTCTTTTTAGCTATGAACCAAAATTTAACATTCATGGGTCAGATGGCCGAGTTATGGTTTGGAGAAAACTAAACGAACAAAGGCTAACTAAGAATTTATGCGAAACTGTGAAGCACCGTGGTGGCGGTGTTATAGTGTGGGTGTGTGCGAGTGCTTCTGGAGTAGGAAATTTGCAATTTATCGAGAGAAATATAAATCAATATGGATATCTGGATATTCTTAAGCAAAATGTGTTATCCAGCGCTGAGAAACTATCTCTTGGAACTGTATTTACTTTTCAGCAGGACAACGATTCTAAACACACCTCTAAGATTTGCCAAGAGTGGTGCCTTTACCATATTAAACAAAAACTTCATAGTCCTCCCCAGTCACCTGATTTAAACCTCATTGAGCATTTGTGGGAAGAAATTGGCCGAGAACTTAAAAAATATGACATAAAAAACAAAGTTGAACTCAAAAGTGCCAGTAGTAGCATTTGATGTAATATTTCTCCAGAAACAACAAGAAACACTTTTAGGGGTAATGCCACAATTTCTAAGACAGGCGATAAAAGCCAAAGGAGGGCCCATTGATCATTAAATGTAATTTTGTTAAATTTATTTTGCATTTTTGTAAACCTTTTTCATGTGCTATGGCACCGCACGGAGACTTTTTTTTGTTCCATGTTTAAAGCATTTTTTTAGTTTTCATGAAATTTTGTCAGTATTATCATCCTTTTAATATGAATAAATATTAAATAATATTAGTTTTAACTCATTATTAAGTTTTTATTTTTATCATTATGAATTTTGTGTGACAAATTAAACTTTGATTTGCAATCGTATCTGCGTACGGAGATTTTTTTTACCCACTGTATATATATATAATATATATATATATATATATTAAATATAAAAATAAGTGGTTAAACCGAAATCAATGTGTCAATTTCGCCAATTTTTTTCATACGAGTGTGACATCTTGGCATCATTAGGGAATGCTTGTCTTCTCTAGGCTTCCATTTTCAAGAGATTGAAAAACAAAATCGGGACATTGCCCATTTCATTAACTCGACCCATTTCACCAATTTACTTGGCCACATTTCACGCATGGTTAATCGATTGGACTGGAGTCGTTAGTTTTAGCAAACCCGTTTACTGGGAGAGAATTTAGCTAATTATGCTGTGATTGCGAAAAGTATCTCTTTCCTGTTTAAGAATAGAATTTTTATACAAAAATCTATCGGAAGTATTTCTTGTATATTTTATGCACCTTAAGTCTTTCTAATTAAGTATTTTATGAAACTTAAATATACTTTTATATGGTATTCATTTTATTTTAACAAGCCATATTTTTTTATCTATTATCAGGAAAATTGTAAGTAGAAACAGTCGAAGCAATGCGTTTAAAATGTATTTGAATGCTGTATTGCTTGCCTTGACATTTTGTCTGGAAGATACAATTAATTTTTTTCTTGTTAGATCTTTAGATAACTAATCAGAATCTGGAAGAAAGTTTTATCCCTCTTGAGTCTAATAGTTTGCAAATCTCTGATTTCTCAGGTACCTTAATTTACTATAAATGAATTTAATATTCCAATATGTGGTTGTCAATTGAATGAGAAGAATAAAATTCCGCAGCACGATGAAAGCTCTTTACAGATGAGCTATGTCATTCGAGAAGCAAGTGCCTTTCTGTTGTAACTGTTGCTCCAGTCCAGTTGAAAGAAAAATAGAATATAATGAAACAATTTCAATAATACTCGTGAGGAAAGGACTAAATATATATCCTAATTTACTAATAAAGGAATGAATGCCAATAATACGGTTCTTTGTCGCTTAAATAATGGATTGATCGCACAAAATGATTAATTAATCATCGCATCAAAAAATTAGAATGCGGATTTGACTAATTAAGAATAAAATTAACATAGTGCAGACATTGTTTTGTTAGCTGTGGTGCCAACGCTACAGGAGCAAGAAAAATGGCCGAAATCATTTATCAACATTTTAAGACAATTATCTATATAAATAAAATTGTTTCTTTTGGGCTGCCGAACTGCTCATCCAAATACGAGAAAACTTTGAAAACTTGCACTTACCCGATGGTAATTGGCATTGTAGAATTATATAATCTATATAAAAATATATTATCTGGTCTATTTGCCGCAACTGTTTACCAATAATTAACCTCCAAATAACTCTTTTAGGACACACAATCGATTATATTAGGATGCTAAATTCAAGCTATAGTGTAGTGAATTATTTCGTAGTTGTTCGTAAATGCTATGCAAGCCGTCCTCTGAGGTAACAGCTTTTTCAGAGAGTATGCGAGAAAACGTTGGGGAAACCAATTCTATAGGTTTGAAATTTTAATTAAAAATCTTATTTAACCATAACGTTATTTGCAGTATTTTTCAGATTAGAGTACAAAAAATTTGCACAGTTTTAGTTTTTAAAAAATTATTAATTGTACTATATCAATGATTTTGTCACATAAATATATTTTTGCGTTTAGTGAATTTTAAAGTAAAATGATTTAATTGCATTTTCTATCATCAATCTTGAGAATTCTGAGCGAATATTATACGAATCATCAAATATATCCTTAAAGCAGCTTCGAATGGAGATGTGCTCACTCCACACATTCTCACTAAGATTCCTTTTTATTTCAAACGACTCGGTTCCCCATTCGACATATGCCAACAAGGCTCAGGGTCAATCACTTCCAGCACGCGGACTGAATCCAAAAAATCCACGTTTTTCACATAACCAATTGTATGCTGGATGCTTACATGACGGGCAGTTGTTTCTGCTGAAGATGGAATAACAAATAAAAAAAATACCTACCCTAAAGCTCTTGAATAAGAAAGTAGGGAAGAAAAAAGAATAAAGAATATTTACATTTCTACTTTATATATCATTCAATTTCAATGAATGCATTCATTTCCGATACAAAAATAACGTTATTTCTACTATGCATACTTAAACAAAAGTTATTTTAAATTTCAAATCATGTTTCCAAAATGATTTCTTTTGCGGCAGCAACGCGCCAGGTTTCAGCTAATATGTCATATTTTAGAACATTGTGAAACTCAAAATATAATTCAATACAATAAAAAAACTAATACAAAATCAATATAGAACCCAGGTTAAAAAATAAATTATTATATCGACACGAAATTGGTAACCTACCAGAGAATTAGAACAAATATTAAAATAGCCTTTTAAACCACCTCTATTTCAAAGGTCCATTACACATAAACTCTTTTTACAAAAGCTGTAATGCATTGCAATTAGAAACAAATGAGTGATTATGAATTGATAGCATTGAGCAGGAAACTAGAAATATAATTTTTTTATTGTTGTAGCATTCGCATCGTATCATGTGGTCATCGGAAAGCAAGGAGTAATTGTAATTAAGTGTAAGAATTGCAATAAAGTGTTATTGATGCATTTTAATGAAATCTTATTTGAAATTATACACTTTTAAATGAGATTTGTAATATGCAAATGCAATAAAGTGCAAATGTGAATATTTTAATGCAGTTACTTAACTGCACATGAGTAAGCATCAGGAAACTCTCCCTTTAATCAATGTCACTACCCTGCCTGTGTGGCTCCGCCGTTCTTCTCGTTTCGTTGAAGGGATTCTCTCGACGCGACGTTCTTTAGAAAGGGGTGCAATGATCCTGCACTGTGCATCAAGCAAGAACTTTCGTTGCTGCAGAGCACTTTTGGGAAGGAAGGAAAATTTGGTATTTCTCAGATGTGGAATGAATTTGAACAATATTTTTAAGGATAACGAGTTATAATTCGTTCTACATCAGCTTACTTTTATGATTAATAGCCAACAACTGTGACAGGTTCAAGGTGAAAACCGTGCCTCATTCCCATGGCCCGTGTGCGCCTTGAACAAGTGCATTTCGCCTTCTTCCCTCTCATTTGTATTTATTCGGAATCTGAGCAGTGGCACTGTTCCCATTGCTCGTGACCTTGAGAAAACTGCTTCCAGATAAGTTGGACTTTCAGACCAGATGGAGCCTCAGATTCTATGACTCTTTAATATCTGTTTATTTTAGTGACTGTTGACGAAGAACTTCCGACGTCCAAATGCGTAATATTAGGCGACGGGCGAGAGTGGTCCCACAAAAACCGATTCTGCGCTGTGGATCAAGCAATAACTTCAGTTCCTGCAGCGCAGTTTACCGATTGGGAAGGAAGAGAAATTTGGTATGCACCAAAGTGGAAAGAATTTAAACAATGATTTTTAAAAGGTCGTTAAATTGCAGTCATAGATCAGAATTTCGATTCATTTTTAACTCATTCACTGCTAGAGATGTTGGAATGCTTTACAATGTATAGATCTGTCTACTGAGTGTCAGACGTAATTCGTTCTTTGAACTGTTACGACTCTGAATTTTACGTGGGTTAAACTCCAGGACAAAACAAATCAAATGAATATGTAACCAAAATATGAACATTCATTGCTTACGAGATTATTCACCTTAAAAATCCTTAATATAAATTATAAAAAAATTAATTGTTGAAGCTTTATTCCTTTGCCTTTCATATTGAATTTACTTATTAACACTGCATGTTAATCTCTCTATCGAATAGAAATTAGTTTATCATGTAATAACTCTGATTATTAAAAATATTTAAAAAATAAATCTGATTAAAATATAAAAATAATCCTGATTATTAGAGGCATAGCTTAAGATCCAACTTCATTTTTTTTAAATGAAAATATTTATTTGTGAAACGCTATAGAATAAATACGATAACTGAAATTAATTTTTCTGAGTGATGCATTAAAATTTGCAAGTTTATTTTAAATTTCATGAAAATATACTGAAATTGTTACTTATAAAATAGCATATTCCTAAAAATAATTGAAGTAGAATTGTGCAGCAATTGCAGTAAGTGTGATTAGTAGTCACTGAGATCTTTATAATTATTAACAAAATATTTTGTTTCAAATTCTTTTTAAGGATGATTAATGAATTCAACCATACGAGAAGATTTTAACCTGATAAAAGGGCAGAGCCCACTATCAATATTCATGTCCAGAGAATAACTTTTGCTCAGTTGCCTTTTGATGTTCTGAGTTTTTACGATATTACTTAATTTTTTAAAAAACTATATTAAAAACATTTAATTTGAGAAAATTATTTGTTCCCTCTTCGATTTGAATGGCAAAGTTTAAAGAAATGTGGGCTATATTTTGTAATAAAATTATTTTAAAGTTCGTTATCAGCCGTATCTTGCGATGTCAGTATTACGAAATTGTAACATAAATGATAAATTACGATGCTGAAAATTAAGGACGTTTGAAAGTGTTTATTATGAGAAGTTTACAGCAGTTAAAATTTCATGACTTCCACTCCTATACAAAGTTGTCAAAATAAAAACCCCTTCTTTAGTATAAATAGCTCAGTTTACCGAAAACTGTGGATTACTTCATTGTTTCTGTCCGTTTTAGATCTTGAAATAATTGAATCGTTTTAAATGTTCGGTGAAAATTACTTAGCTACGAATTTTATCTCAGCATCGCAGTAAGACAAATGTGCAGTAATTTTCCTGGAAAACTGGAACATTACAAAATACTGTAAAGCTGTCTGTTACTTTAATAGTTAATGTATGGATTATATTAAAGTATTGTACGATAATTTCATACCCTTATTGTCTTGCAAAATTCTACATTTATTCCTCTGAAAGCAAAAATATAAAAAACGAATTCCATTGATCTTGGGGCAGTGAATGAGTTAAACGAATTATTTTTTGTTTTTGATTAGAATGGCGTAAGACTTGTAGTGATTTTTTTTAAAAGACTTTGACTATCCTGTTTAGAGAGTTGCAGAGAAAACTCGCTGTGTACAATGGGTTCCAGACACCCTTTGATTCAGAAATACCCCTTTCCAAGTGTCAACAACATTAACATATACATTGAAGATGTAATATTTCCTATTAAAAGTATTTTTGGCATTTAATTATTTTTGCCAAAATTTGAATTAACTGTAATTCCTTGATCTCCAAACTTTGTGTCAATAAAACCGAGGGAATGATCGACATAAGTTTTATTGTATCCAAATAAGATACTGTTTCTTACAAGCTGTTAAGCCTTAAGAATTGTGTCTTTAGTATTTATATCTTGGAAGCAAATTCTTTCATTATATTACGAGCGAGGTTTATTTCCATGGAAACGTAGATTTAAACATTTCGGCCTTATGCACAATAAAATTTTCTTAATAAATCCTTACTAAATCTATTCACTTAACCATGGAAGAGCATCAGTTGAATAAACATTTTATCTCCCAATATAAATTGGGAAAGTTCATAGGAATGTTAACATTAAAATTAACGCTTTATGACATAAAGTTATAAAGCTTTGTAAAAATTCTTGATACGTTATAAGATAAATTTAAGTCATCTACGATTATACCTTACGAATCTGCAATGAACGATTCATTGTTTTGTGATGTAGAATACTTCTGTAGACTTAAATGTCCTGGGAGATTTTGCATTGAAGACAAATTAGCGAATTCAAATTTAGGCATGACACATCTTTGTAAAAAAGCGAATTTTGGCGTTTTCGAATTTAAATTTCATCATTGTTGAGGTCAATTATTTTTTAATGAAATAACTGATGTTTTAATATCTTAAGTATTTTCGGTATAAATTTATTCATTTAATCAAACAATTAAGCTTAACTGAACATACTTTTTTTTACTTATTATGCTTATGATTTTGTCATTTTTTTTTACTTTTAATAACATGAAATTTTAATGACTAAGTCGGAGGAGAAATAAGGATTAATGGTTTTTAACGCTAAAAATGCCAACAAACATTTCAGTCATCAGTTGCACCTGAGTAAAACGATAAAAGTTTGGGCGCATAGGGTTCTAGATTTTTCAATAAAGGAAATGTATCGAAATTTGAAAAGGAATCTGCACTCTTCTTTCTAATAACATTTCAGAAATTTGAAAGTCAAACAATGAAAGACAAATTCTGATCATGACTGTAGTTCATATACACGGCTTTCTTTAGTGTTCGAATAAAAGGTTGAATATTAATTTTAAATAGAAATCTTCCTCTTTGAGTCTCATAATTCTTCGAGTTAATGCTGAAAATTTACGAATGAATAATAAAAAATGCAGTTCTTCAGCAAAGAATTTTCATTAGTCAATTGGTTGTCGTTAAAGTTAACTTGAAATAAATATAATTGCTTATGAAAGTTAAATCTTATCATTGAGTGAGATATCTATAAGAAAAGTATGAAGTAGTCGAGGAAATTTCGTTTAGTGTATATATAGAGAGAAAAGCTGTTAAGGTTTCTGAAAATTTAACTATTTAAAAGTCATTGTTTATGAAAATGAAATAAATTTTACATAAATAGGAGTATCCAAACTCTGAAATAATAATCTGCTTTTCCATACGATTTTCAACTTCAAAAAGGAATTTGTACAAGATGAAATTCCGGTTTGATTTTTTTTTATCTGTAATTCAGAAATGGTGTTTTAAATTCTTTTTGATTAAAGAAAAAATACATTTTTTATGAAACTCTTTAGCGAAATCTATTGCTAAATGCCATCTTACTAGCAGTTAAATTTCTGGTAGAATGAGATGCTGACGACAAAAATGTTCAGTTAACAGTAGAAAAATAATCAAATATTGGGTTTTGTGTAACACTAACGAACAATTAGGAGTGTACGTATGGGTTTGGATTGTAAAGTGAACCTTTTAGTGCATTTTACCGTTTTACATGTTTTAACTGAATGCCCGAAATTTAATTTTTATCGTGTGCATTTATTTAATTCATTAGATTTGCTTGAACTGATTGCAGAACATATTCTCCGAAATATTCTCACATTTTTAATCGCTATTGACTTGAATACTATTAATACCATTGTTATTTTAAACTTTGTTTTAACCGTAGACTTTTATTTTTTTAATGCTTCGTACCTTTCTTAAATGCTTCTTTTAACAATGTTTTATTATCAGTCTTTTACCTTGAAGAAAACCATTTTATTTTCATTTATTCTTTTAATAATAGATTCACATCGTGTATTTTGGCGCAGCGTAGCTAACTCTGCGTCTTGTGCCATTAAAAGCGCAACCCAATCAACTAGGAAAGGTGAAAAGTTTGACTATTTGTAATCAATATTTTGAAACTCGTGTATTAGATATATTTTTAATGAAGAATGATTAGCAAATATTGATATTCTGAAAATTCTACTCATATAAAAGAATTCGAGATCTATAGAAAAAATATATCTTAAGGTACTAAAATAATTACATTTCAACATATTTTTCATAGGAAGTTCCTACAAATAAAGAATTATGAAGTCCAAGTTCAAAGTACATTACACAGTCTGGAAATAGGGAAGAAATAGATGTTTTTCTTATTTCTGATAATTTAACTTATACGTTTTGATACTTTGATTTACATTAATAGAAAAAAAATATCCAAATAATTCTTTTTTAAATAGTCGCATCGTTATGGCACATTAGAAAATAACAATAAACCAGAGTTCAAAAAAGGAAATTTCTTTTTTGTGTGTAAATCTGCTTGATAGTTTTCAAGTTGTTTTGGTATTGTCAGTGTAGGGGAAATGTTGAAGAAAAGATGCTTTATGATTATATATAGCCTGATAAAAATTTACCCTATTCGATAGGACCTTGATAGTCACAGTTTGATCAAATTTCATACACATTTTGAAGAAATGCAAAATTACTCTTCGAACATGAATAAGCAGTCCAATCAGTGTTGAATAGTCAATCATGCGTCACTATTCAAATTGTCAGGATTGGAACGGTATTTTTTTAGCATCATTACTTATGCCATTTTGTTCAAAATTTTAGACTTTTGATAAACGATGATCAAGAAAAATCAATCTTCTCTGACTTAAAAAAATCAGAATTAATGAAGATCATAATTTTATATTTGTCACAGTTGCCTAACATCTTCCGTAACAGCCTTTTGTGGTATGGCTTTCTTTTATATACTTATATTCTCTTTGTTGCCTATTACTTTACAAACAGTCGATCTTGAGCTCAAATGTTTTTTTTTTCATATCGGATTTGTGATTGTCAGCTCAAATCCTCTATTCTCCTTTTAACAAAAAATAGTTTTAGCAATCGATGAAACGAATATCGAGTCAATGATCGTCGGATTAACCGACAAAATTGGCGATCCTTTGTTGATTAATTGGGTTAATTTGGCGCGAAATTCGAAGATTTCTGAAAATACAGTAATTTTGGCTATTGCTCCATTAGTACTCGAGTTAAATTATTCAAGAAATTTGTGGAGTGTTATGGAAATTATAAAAGACAGAAATAAAGCTGATTGTCGGCCGGTATTAAGTCAGTTGAGTTGAGATCATGCAAGTTTTCAATTCAGAATAGCAGGTAGCTCGGGTGATGCAGTTATGTGAATAATTTCTGTCCCTGCAAATTCCATTTGTGCATCCGCTTCTTTTACGGTAGTTTTCCGTTGATTTTTTTTATTTCTAAGTATTTACTGCTAAAACTAATCTAGTGTCAACTTTGGCTGAATCTTTTGCATGTCTTTGTGTTTACATGTCGAATAAAACGTCGTTTTTTGTTATGGCAGTTGATAGTTTTAGTACATACCCATCAGATTTATTTTCAGTAATTCTGTCACCTTTAATAGCTGGAATTTGCCATTTGTCTAGAGTAATTTCTTATGTATTCGTTATTTAAAAATATCAAAAATGGGTAAAACTCCAATACGCCGCCGCATTATTTATAGATGCACAGACTTAGTTTAATTCATTTTTTTAAAAGCGGATTGTGACATTTTCCCACGAAACAACGAACCTATGCTCTTGAATGTTTGTCTTAAAAATTATTGTACCAGTTCTTCTTAAAGTTAAGATTTTAACATCTGCTACATTTTACTTGTGATGCTGAATCAGTATTAAAAGATGAAAGGTTGCAAATAATACACCCAAACTCTTTTTTTGTTGCATCTATTCAAAACATGTTTAAACATGTTGAAAAAAAATTGAATGTGAAAAAAAATGTCCTTCATATATTGTTTTCTTCTAGAAAAATTGCATTTTATCGCAGGGCAAAATATTGGAATATTTTATTTGTATAGAGCGTTTATGTAGGCATCTTTTATTGCAAAAATTATGTAGGAAGTTTTTTTTCTGTCAGTATATATTTTTTTTTTGAAATTTCTTCAGATCTACTGAATAAATGTCTAATTAGATTAGCATTTTTCGAGTTTTAATATCAATTTTTGCAAGTCAAACAATTTATTACATTGGAAGAAACGCAGCGTTTTGATGAGTTTATTTTGTAAACATTATATTGATGTATCTAGTACTAAGAATTACGGAATAAAATATCTAAAACAAACGAGATTCAAATTAACCTGGACTGCTCAAATTTAATTGCAGAATATGGATATGACTTCGTGAAAATTACCTGGATTCACCCCCGTGTGAAAACTCCAGAAAATTAAATATTTTATACCATTTAAGAAATGGAAGATAATTTGCAATTAATGTTTTTACTTATAGTTTACTAGGGGGAAAATAAGACAAGAATTTTAAGGCAGAATATTACTTATACTTATTTACATAAAATATTATGAAAGTGGTAAGTGAAATCAGACTCCAACTGGAAAAGATCCACCTCTTAATTCATGTAAAAAAATGGTCGTTCTTACTGCTTTTGTAAGGTAGTTGTAAAATGTTTGGATTCAAAACCGCATATTTTAATAATTTTTTTTATTACCTATTGACATATTTTCCACCGAAGACCTCCAAAATTGCCTCTCGGTATTGTTATCCCAAATCATTTTCAGCCTATTAGTCTAAATTTAAGGAAATACTTATCGAAATTACTGGAATTGTTTTTATTCTCCCATCCACTCATTTTCATGAATGTACCTTTTGATATTTAGGAAGATTTAGTTTTTCATGTACTCGTGATAAATGAAATATATTGGTAAAGTACAATTGCACAATTTTAAATGTATTTTCCACATTAAAAATTTATTTTCCCCAATTTTTTTATTTCAAATAGTTTTTGAATTTTCATACGTAAGACATCGCATGGAGTAAAAGTGTAGCACAAGTTGCATATGTCAAATAATTAAATTTTTATGTTAAAAAAAACTTTTTGCAAAATGCTGATGTTTTATTATAGGAGTCAAAATTTTATATTAAATTTATGCTTTAATATTTTAAATGTACAATTTAATATTAGACTACAAAAATTAAAATTTAAAACAAAAATACTTATATCATTGATAAAAATAAAGAGTTACCATTGCAATATAAAATATTTATTCAATTTTTAATGAAGAAAAGGATTAGAATTATTATTTTGGGAGAATTTTGTATTTAAAAATTGGAGTGCGGTCTCCAATTTTTAAAAATAATTTTCAAAATAAAAGCAGTGTTTACAATGGGCCGTGTCCTGTGAATGAAAGTGGTTCTTTAGAAAAGTTAAGTGCTG